>JAPDSC010056885.1:0-18767 GCA_026290005.1 Latrodectus geometricus | reverse complement strand
TTTTTTAATCTTAATGATATTTTGAATTCAGTAATATTTTGTAATATGTCAATCTTTTCTGGAAAAAAGAATACTTTCAGCTCACAGGGTTCTAAATTAATCATACCATGAGAACGAGAAAGCAGTTTTCTATTTTGAACGATAATGATGTAGAATATTCTATTTTAAAATTGCAACTTGAAATCATTATGGCAAAAGATAAAATAAATTTTAAGATAATTAAGATCGGAGGTATATTGGAAAAACCGAAAATACGTCCGCTGCAGTGGACAAAAACTCTGTTTTTTCCAAAAATGGAAAAAAGTAGTAATAAAAAGAAATGACACTTTTTGGTAATGTGAAAAAGGGGGAGATTATGATTCCATACATATAATATATACCCAAGGGTTTTACATCGATGATACTTTTACGGCCATATTCACCAACCAGAGTTAAACGAGGTTTCAGTGTAAAGGGCGAGTTAAGTCATGAAACGTTATTCTCCACTACAAAATATGCGATTAACTCGCCTACATGGATCCCTAGAATAACTCTACGATTTCGGAGTGTTAGCGCCGAGTCAGCAAACAATGGCGAACTTAAGAGATATGTTTGTTGATGTGCAAGATTGCTAGCCAATCAGAAGCCGTCTTACATGGCGTGTTCGGTTAACTCCAAAGTTGTTTTACACGGGAATTTCCCCGCTTCGTGAATAAGAATCGGCGAGTCATGCTAGAGTTGAGTTATATCCGAGTTAGGCTACACTCAAGTTAACCCGTGTTTGGTGAATACGGCCGTTAAAAGGAAAGAAAGAACTAAGCATCTCCGTTCTTAATGTAAGCGAAGTTTTAGAACCAGGGCCGTCGAGAGACAATGCCGGGCCTGGGGAAAAACCCAAAAAAAATTTTTAACGTTACCGGGCCCGGTTAACGAAACGTTAACCGGGCCCTCTCATAACTTCGGGCCCGGGGAATCTTACCCCCCCTCCCCCCCCCTCTCGTCGGGCCTGTTTAGAACAGTGTGTAAAACGGCACAAGCAACTCTCCATCAAATGCAATCAACGTTTATTACGGTTTAAACTAATTACCAACGCAGTAATCAAACTTTCGAAATTAAACATAGCCTATGCTTCAAGTTACTCAGTATACCGATGCAATTTTCATTCCATTCTACATAGCCATTCACAATTCCACCCCAGACAAAAATTCGGTGAACATATAGAATAAATATTTTTTCATACATGTTTTAGAATAATGGAGAAAATAACAAGCTTTCTAAGAGGAAAATTAAAAGCAAACAAATAAATTATTTCATTAATGAATATGGAAGCTGAGACTTGAAATTATGCTTAAAACAGATTCTCTTAAGTTAGCCGCCTGTTTGATTAACGATTTTGGCACTTGTATCAACTGTATCCGTAGCGTGCCAACATTCTGTTAATGTGACACATAATTCACAAATAAACTTTCTATTGGAAAGTAAGATGAAGAAGCATTAAGATCTTAAGCAGTCCGATGCATAAAAAGGACTTAAATATGCTATAAATAGCATTAATTCCAGGGTGACAATTTTTAGATACTTTTATTTTATAAAATAAATTTAAAAAAGTTAATTTCAATGCAGAATTTCAAGGTATTTCTTAAAGCTGTCATTCTGACTTTCATATTGGATAGTTAAGTTAGTAGCTGAACGCTTAATACCTAGCCTTTAATTCAACAGTTTGTGGGTTCGAATCACACTACTGGTGTGATTGATAGTATTAGTCAGGAATACATTTTAAACTAAGTCCTTGTTGAATCAACCTTCGCTTACAAAAAATTCCCGCAGAACGACAAACGAAACGAATACTAAGTGAAAAGCTTCCCTGAAGGTTGTGTTAATGTTAATGAAGAGTAATATACGTTTGAGAGGATTATATATATATTGATTATATATATTGAAAAATTAACTTATTTATTGATATTTTTTTAAATAAGGAATTCTATTGGGTGTTGTTCAGAAAGTAATGTTCTTATGAAAATGAAAAATGTATAGCGAATAAATATTTTTTTGAATTATATTTTGTCATGTCTAGTCTGAATTTTATTTCCATCTTTCTGGTAGTATCCCGATTCCACACTCATAAAATGGTTGGTTTTTATTTGCAAATAACTGATCCACGTGGGAAAAATAAAATTACTTTCCGAACAACACACAATAGAAGAAAATTATTTTTATTATTCCAAAATAAATAAATAAATAAATAAATAAACATATCTGTTTTTCCTTTTTTTCTTTTTTATAAAAATCTTGATATCAGTACAGGAGATTGGCATGATTCGGATTTATAAAATGTATTCTAACACATTTTGTTAATTTATGATCAAATCTTATACTCGTGTTTGTAAAATTCCTCATGAAAGGATCCTCAGAAGAAATTACGAAGGAATCATAAGAATAAAAGAAAATTTAATACAAAAATGATTTTTTATTAGTACAAATAATTAATGGAATTATCAAAGTAAAAAATCAATCGAATCAGATTTTGTTGTAACCCCCATGTGTTGCAATAAGTGTTATAACATAACAGAAAGTCAAAGAATCCAATAGAAATATCTGCTAAGGAAAAATTAAATATTGTTTACATGCAAACCCAAAATAATTTATCTATAGAAGCAACAAAAAGAATCACGTGAGAGATGTCAACCAATAAGATCCCACACTTTTACAACATACCTGGCGAATAAGCACGCCAAGTAGTCACTATATGCCTCCTGCTGAAAAAATGTTTTGAATTCCTTGAAACAAACGAAACGGCATTATTCTGTTGAAACATAACCTCTAAGGAAAGGATCGACTTTGGTTCCAGTATTTCCCTGATGTATCAGTTGCTCTTAAGATTATCTGTGGTTCAAGTTGAGATCGTGCATAATATGCAATCATACCCTAGAAAATAACTCTAGGTGTTAAAAAAAATAGTAAGATATATAAACTAATGGGGTGGAAATGGTATCACCACATTTGCTTTCATTGTTTTGTGAAGCTTGTTTTTTCAAAAAATTAGTTAATATTTTCTACGTGTAGCAAGACACAGTTCAACTTTTGGCAATCTATAATTTTAAGTTTTGTTGAACTTGTATGCAGTTTTTAATATTTTATTACATGGAATCTATTTACTATGATCTAATAGCAAATATAAGATCATGATAAAGGGAGTCGTCTGACTTCTATATATATATATATATATTCTAACCATTGTTAAATATGGATATGACTATTATATCTCTAACGGGATAGATGCTAGAAAAATGTCAAAATTTCTCCTGCCAAAGATATAAAACCACACATAGGTTATGAAAAATCCTCGTCAGAATAATACACAATATATAACATTTAAAATTATAAGAACATTTCGCATGTAGAAAGAAAATGTCAGCATTTTCTATCATACATAATTTTATATTTTTCACAAGCAAAAATATGTTACTCCCGTAAAATATTTAACTAATTATTCTGTTATTTTCTCTTGAAAAAAAGACTAAAATATGTGATCAAAAAATTACGATTAAAGCAATAAAATGTCTCCAAAATATTAGTTTGGGGAAAAAGAAATCCATTATTTTTACGTGAACTTTTTGTAACTTCTTTCAGATTCGCTTTGTAAAAAGGTTTAAAACAATTTTCATGTAGATTTTTAGGTCTTGTGCGAAGCTACGACTGCTGACATGCTGTCAAGTTTGATAATTTTTGATATTTTATAGACATTCTCGACGATGTTGTATCCATGCGAGGTGCATCTTAAGCATCCAAATAGCCAAACGGAATCGACGAAACCAAAATTGTGCGTAACTGGTTGTTACAGTCTTATATAGGACGATAAACACCTTTCACAATTTTAGCCACCCGGCTATCTTTTTCGCCGTTACAAGAGAAAAACGAAAATGTATCGAATTTTCTGTTTGTTGTCTTCCATTTTTAAAACCTTGTACTCCTAACTGAATTAATCAAACAAAAAAACCGCAAGAGAATATTTTAGTGTCAAATGTCACCTTTCCAACGAGCATAAATCTGAAATTGTTTGATAGATACCTCACGAGATAGCGATCACTACAGACATATACTTAAAAAATAATGGATAACTTTTTCCCCAAACTAATATATTAATCAAACTGGTTGGTGAGTGGGTAGGACTTTGATCATCAATTAAACAATTCATGAGTTCTAGTGCAACTCAAAAGTGGATATTTGTTATATGGTTTGGATTTCCCTTTAAATTTGGCACTACCTAATGAACAGCCAAATATTCGAAGACATTTTTGGTTCTTTTAGACCTATTACTGATTTCAGGAAGACTTATTTTTCTACAAGTAGATAGAGAGAGAGAGAGAGAGAGAGAGCTCTGAATATGACGTGATCTGAATGTGTAAAAATAAAGAGGAAATTAAAAAGCATGAACATTTTTATAATGAATCAAAAGATTAAAATTACAATGAAATCTTTATGAAAAATTATAAATTTATTAAAATAACATATAGAACTAAATATTCAAAGATTCAATTATTGAAATATCATAAAATTTTCCATGCTAAAAAGAAAACAAACGTATTTACATCTTTTTATCAGCCTTATATTTATCAAATTCAGTTTTAGCAATACTTTCCTCCTTTTTTTTTCAAAATTCATAGTGTCAATTATATGCAATCAATAAAAATAATTATTTTCTTTCGTTATTGAAATATCACCAGAAATATTCTTCGCTTTTTATCTGGTGATTCGTCCTATTTATAACAATATTTTTTTCGAGTTTTTTTTTTTTAAATACTTTTAAGAATGACCTCATTAACATTTTTTATTTAAGATGCTAATACTTTACGATATTAATGACTGAATTAATATTTTACTATTGTAATAATATTATAATTTTTTTTTGCTTTTAAATTTATCGCCACTTAATTTTTATTTATAAAAATAAAATCACTTTTAAGCGGAATATTTCTTGAAATATATGTAACTTTTATTCAAGCGTGATATTATTCCTATTATAAGTAATATTTTTCTAGAATGTTTTTAATGATTTCAAATCTAATATAATAAGCATTTTTAACTGTTAGTCTTAGTGTTAACATCTTATTACAGAAGAAAGTTTTATACTAGTTATAATCTGTTATTTTACAATTCTTTCTTTTAAATTTATTGCTGGATAAATTTTGTTCATAACTGTTGATTGAAAAATAACAGGGTCGAGGTTTGATTAAGTATTATAAATATTAAGCGTTATTGATAGGGTTAATATTTTAACTGTCGAGGAAAATTTTAATCTTCTGTTTTACAGTTTTTCCTTCAGTTTTACTGCCAATTAGATTTTTATTTATATAATCTTACTGATAAAAAATAATATTTAAATGTTTTAGAAAGAAATGTCCTCGAAAAATTTTCGCTATTTTCAAGTAAGCGAATCTATTTCAAACAATATATTTTACATAGTTTGCTTTTTATGTTTTTAATATTAACTGTGTTAAAACTGCTTTTTCTTTTTATTCTATATTTTTTAATTAAGCATTAATGACGGAATAAACGTGTTCTATAGAATATTTTATTTCTAATTACAATCTCTTCTGACTTATAATTTTTCTTTAAATTTGCCGCTAATTAAAATCTTATTTTTTATATCTTTATTGGCTATTTAAATAATCCTTTGCCTTTTTTAAAAAAATAATATCCCCAAAAATGTATTACTTTTAACCAGGCGATTCTTCCTATCAAAAACAATATTTTGACGAGTTTATTTTCAATCCCTAATCGTTAACAGTTAAGAACAATTGAAGGAAGTGTTTTCACCACTTGGTTTTAAACCGTTAAACATAGATAAGGAATATTGATTCTGGAAAACGTCCAGTAATAACGTTTTCGTTTCTACGATTAGCTTGAATGTCTTCTTCTGGTTTGATATGTTTGTTTTGAAATTTGCTATCTTAATATATTCCAAGAAGCTATGAAATTTATTTTTATGAGCCCAAACGAGTACCATCAATAATTCTGATCATATCAAGGGATTGTTTCTTAAATGTTATTTTCCGTGGTTTCATTTAGTAATCATTTATAATCATAGTCCACTGTGAAGTTAATTTTGTTCTCTAAAAGTTAGCTTGTTTTAACCATCTTATAATTTTCATTTATTTTCGGAGAAAAGCATTTATTTAATCATTGATTAAATAATTCTAAAAATTAAAAAAAATTATAAAAAAAATGAAAGTTGAAAAAAAAAATAAATAACTTAAAATCGCAAATGATTGTTATCATGTTGTTGTTACTTATGACACTTGGTGAAGCCAATCCCGCCCATCAGGAGTTGGGCGAACGAAGTCCGAAATAGCGCCTTCCGTTTTTGAACAGAGCACCTCCCGAGGAGGGTGGAAGTACGACTTTGGCTCAAACGGTCTTCCAATTTAGAGATAGGAAGCCAAAGAAGACCCGAGGCCTGGTTCCTAGCCATTATTACCCGCAGATTTATTAATTGGGAATGGGAACATGGAGGATATTCGACCACGACATATTTTACATGCCCCAATCACCCTTAGTAAGCACGACGGATCTTCGGATAAGCCTGGATTCGAGCTCACTACCTTCCGGTAACGAGAACGACGCCCTATACAACCAAGTCTCCGCGGCCACGATTGTTATCATGAAGTGGCATAATGATTTTTACTTGTGTTGGAGTATTTTCAAATATAAATACTGAGTTTTAAGTATGAACGTAGGAACAGAGCTCAGAGGAATTATTCTCAATATAATTCTCTTTTAGTTAGAACATGATATTAATATAACATTCTTATAACGAAATGTTCCTAAAAATAACTTTTTTTATAATGAAGTTTATAATCAAAAGTAGGTTTATTTTAAATATTTACAGCCTTTTTTCACATATGACAGCTAAATTGATGGGGATTAAATCTCTATAAGTATTCATGCCCATAATAAGAAAACTTATAGTGGCTTACTGATGGACATCATCTTTTGGATTGGCACAACATCTATCTAGAGATTAAACATCTCTGTATAGAGATGTGCTTCTGCTTTCTGCATGCACATTTGTCAAAGTGAGTGCTTGGGAAATTTCCAAAATTTCTTTATTGCGAACATGTGAATACAATATATTATCAATAAAATATCCTGCCACGAGGCAATAATATGTGGTAGTAATAAAACCTTAATATAGACTTCAGCTTTTTAATTACTCGATATCAAAGTTCGAAAAATGCTTACTGTGGCTAAATATGATAGCCTTTTTGAGAGTGGAAAAAATGTCTCTATTTCGATCCTGTACAGAATTTAAAAAAAAGAGATGTATTATATACTTTAATATTTTGCATGAACATCTGTTAAGGCACAGGCTTTGTAGTTGTTCTGTTTTCCTCTTTTGCAACATCTGAATGTGCATTTTATGAAAAGTTATCCCGAGCAGATTGTTAATTAACTTTACATTTTTTTTCTAACGGTGAGTACCCTTCGTTACATGACGTGTCGTGTCCTGTAGTTCGGGTACATGTCGAGAAATCAGAGACGTGGATAGTTAATATGCTTTAACTCAATATCAATGCCCCCCCAGGCCATTTTAAGAAGTAACTCCCAATTCATCCAAGAGATCGTCCTACACTTAAGCAAAATAACCACGTCCCAAAGGACATGCATTCTTCAATAGATATCAACACACGTCGATATCGATGGTAATGAGAAAACTGATATCCTCGCCAAGAAGACCTGAGATAATCCCCAGCTCTCCGACAGCTTGACTCACACTGATGATGACGCCATAATTCATGTTTTTTTTCGGAAGCATTCCATCCCGAACCTAAACTGTAACCGTGCTATCTCCACAACCATAGCCAGATTGGGGACTAAACACTTCAAGGGAAGGAAAATATCTCCCGATGGCCATCGAAGCTACAGGAGTTGTCTTCACTGCACAGACACCGAACTATCTCTTCCTCTACCATATCTTTGAGTGCTATGTTATATTGATGGAGCTCTTCAGGATTCCATGCATCAACTGCTTTATTCCACGGAAATTGTTGATATAGCCAGAGCTGTCTTGGACACTTTTGGATCAATTTGATCCTATTGTAATACTTAACTGGACAAGACAACAACAACACATCGCTACAACAAGGATTGAAAACTGGATTTATCGTTATTCAATGGGCACCTGTGAATTAAGTCATGGAGGCGAGTAGCTTTACCCACATCATTCCGCCACAAACACGTTCATAAGTTGAACCATATTCATTCTCGTAGAAGAAAGAATAGAATCGCAAAGTGAAATAAATATCCATGTCCGAAATGGGATATTGAACCGAGAGAACTTCACATAAATATCCCACATTCAATACTTGTCTATTAAGCATCAAAAACTGAAATGAAAATCAAACTCGCGAATTTTTTTAACAGACGGAAAAGATAAAAAAAAGGGCTTTAATAGAATTGATAGCATTCTTTATATAATAAATTAGATGTTTTGGTACTTACGTATTAACGCAACCAGGCCAAAATTCGCATAAATCGCCAAATAGGCGACGAAGTTAATGGCGAAGACTGTTTTCAATCAGTGCTAAAAGCAATAGCCAAAAGATTTCCGACGAAAAAATAATTCTGCAACTTATTCATATTCGAAACCGGAAGGGTTTAGTTGCCATTTTATATTTTAAAACAAAATAATATAAAAAACTGTATTAAAATTATCTGTAATTAATAAATGTATGTTTTCTTTCTATTCATACTTTCTTACTCAAACTTATAAATCGCGCCAACCTGGTTGCGATAATACGTAAGTACCGATGTTTTCCTATAAGGAACTTCATCTGAAAACTCTCTTTTCGTTTCTATGCAATTAGAACGTTGAAAAAAAAATTTTTTTTTTTGGATTATCAGCATTGATAATTTTAAAAATAAAAGCACATTACAAAAATTTACGCCATTATCCGCTATCTTTTATTCTAAAGTAATGCAGAAGAAAATTACGTTAATCTGCGCTTTAGGTCCCCTACTCTGCCAACTTGGCGATAAATGCACCAAGCGTGGTAAACCAGACGTTTTTATACCTAATGAGCTCTTTATGGCAACCTCCGGAGGAAATAATTTGCGCTTTTTCGCGCATGCTCATTAATTGGTTTTTTTCTTTTAGCATTTTCATTGGTCGTTAATTAGTTTCAGTTTGAAAAATCGGTCATTTTCATTGGTTGCTAATTAGTTTAAAAATCATATTCCATTATCGCCATGGCAACAGCGTTTTTGAAAACCCGCCAAGTACGGGACCCACAGCACACTTTCGCTAAGTTGGCAGAGTAGGGGACCTAAAGCGCATTTTCACCGAAAATTACTCAGAAAACGAGAAAAATATTTTCAGAATTTTTTAGCAAGTTTCAAAACATTGAGCGTGGATGGAGAGAAAAAGAAATTAATTAAAATTAAATAATGAAATATAAAAATCAGTCTGAAGTTATGTGAATGCATGTTTTCTTTACCTTTTTTTTATCGTCATATTTTGTATATAACGGTTACAGTCATTATTTTAAATGAGGGCTAATTTGGTCAGAACCTACGATTCAAATTTGATTTCGTACCCATTATATGTATTTACGATCGAAGTTGGAATCAAACACGCGAATTGCCGAATTTACAGTAGAGTGCTAAACGCTCAGTTGTAGATTTGGCACTCAGTTGTATGTTCTGAAGCAATTAATATGGCTTAGAATAAATGTTTGTCACATATTGCTGCAGATACAAATTTTTGAAAAAGAAAAAAAAAAAATCTCCAGAATTTTTTAAATTTTAACTTTTAGGTAAATCGTGTGAAACATTGTAATATATTTCAAGAAAATTCTACATATTATAATTAATTTACATATAAAAATCTTAAGACAGGGATAAACAGTTAGACATTGATGATGAAATTTATTCTCTTTAGAAGTTCTCACCTCCAGTTTTCTTATTTCATTTTAAGTTCATGATTTTTTTTCTCGTTTACACACAACTACATTCCATCGAATTGACTGCAACTACATAATAAAATAATTAAAATTTTCGTTACTTGTCTATTAATAGATGGTCATATGTGAATATGAAGAATTAGACTTGAATGGCAAATTCCCAAAACATAAAGATGTACATATGCATATAGCCAAAACAATATACATTAAAACAAAACATAAAAAAAATAATTCATCTTTCAAATTTAATCATCAAGAAAATTGGAATAAAATTATGTTTTTGTTAATTATTTCAAATAGGTTAACTAATTATAAAAGTACATTAGGTAATATTCAAAACCATTGCCCTTTTATATGAACATTTTAACAAAATTTTGAACAATTATTTAAATTTTAAGAAAAATCAGTCTGAAAAAAATCCTTAGCAATGATTACATTAAAATAACAAGATCTCTATGTATATTTATAGAATAAGAGATAAAGATGGTTAATTAATAAACTTAAGAATCAAACTAAGTAATGAATTTTGAAATTAATGACTTAAAAAACCTAAAAAGATCAAAGTATAAGAAAATCTTAACAGATTTTACCCGTTAATTAATATTATTGAACTTAATAATTATACAAATTAAGAACCAGTGTTTACATTCATGGATATAAAAATAGCGATGAAGCTAAAGATAGAAACAATCCATTTAAATGTGCATCAATTCTTCGCAATCAAGCAGCCATCACATTTTGAAGTGTTTTCCGTTGTCTTCTTCACTGATTTCGCTAAGAGTTTTATTCTTTTGTCAAGGCGCCAATTTTTCAATGAAAGATGCCTACGCAGCAGCGAAGAACACATTCAGCTTAAGTTCTATTCTGAATTATTGTTTTGTTCCTCCCCAAATATTCGTAGAATCGTGACGTAGCAGCTTCGCAAATTTGTTGCATTAGTTATTTTTTCCGCTTTCGTAAATGTGTGGAAAGCTTAATTGCAAATTATTAATAAGTTTAATAAAAGAAATGAACTTCTTAATGAAATATAGTGAAAGATATATCTAATTGTCAAGTTTAAAACTTCTATGGTGAAATAAAATGGTGTTGTTTTAATAAAATAATTTTTCACATGATGTTGAGTTATATAAATGGTGATTTCTGCCGTAACTTAACTCGGTAAGTTCTATCGAATATTTTACTTATGTGCCATTCTTTAAAATTCCCATGACGAGAAATTCTGTTTCTGTCTTCCTAAAAGTTCATTTGTTATGCTTTTCTGTAGAGATCAGATTCGTCATCAAATATTTTGATGAAATAACCATGACATTGATGTGTTGCCATTTTTTTCGTTTCATAACGTTTTCAAGAGTAGTATCACTATAGTTTTTATCAGGGTATATGAAAATTGTAAATTTTTTGGCGATTACTTTTATCCTTCTAGTTTGCCACCAAATCTTGATAAATTGGTAACACTTCACTCATGTTCAAGTAAAATAAGCTCATTCCTCATCAACAGTAACTTGCCTATATCTTGATTTAAGTCAACAGCAAAATTGCATTTCCAAGATTATAAAATGCACAAATTTCGGATTTGTTATAAAAAAGTAATAAAAATTATGTAACTGAGTTTCGGTTATTCGAATCCAATTATCTGAATTTAATTCGAAAAAACAAACAGTCGTATATTGGTAGGATCAAACAATTAAATCAATATTCATTTATGTTCAAGGGACAGCATTTAAAGATGGTAAGCATTTTATGTATATAATCATATATATGAAAGGAGAGAGTAAGCGAAACACATTCAGAGATCTGACTGTGAAAAAAGATCTCTGCTACCAGGGTTGGCTGGATTTCATCTGTTGCTTCATTTGCAAAAGAGCCAAGGCAAAAAATATCAAGAGGCGGCATAATCTGCATCTCCACTGATTAAGACAACCTGAAGGATTACATTGCAAGAATATGAGAATATTTCATTGATGACAAATAAACGCAAGAACTGATGAGACAAATTGGTAGGGATCCAGAACTCGTTTCTTTTTTTCTTTTCTTGTTGTCCTGGGATTTGAAACTGCAGTTAAAACGTCAAAGGAAAATGAGCGTCGAGAAATGTGGCGACGTTACTCTGAAAACTGAAGTTGTCGATGAGAAAAAGGTAAGTCTGGTATTTGTGTACACGATTTGGGCTGCAATCAATTTCACTTTGGTGACCAAATGTGGTCATATTATCACCCTCGAATTTATTTATGGAATGTCACCGGTTTTTCAGAATCACCACTTTCTTATTTTAAATATTTTATTCTCTCTGTTACTTAATGTTGATTTAAGTTTAACTGATTTAAAGTTGCCTATTTTCGCAGGAATATTCTTAAATGATTGTTTTATAAGATAATATTTTACTAATTCAGCTTTTTTCATCACGGAATTTAATTTGAAATAAATGATGACTTATAAATTTTGAGGGTATGCAAATCTATGGTTAGAAAAACAAGTTCAATCATATAAAACATCAATAATCAGATGCTATTGATTGCAATGAAATCGGTGGATGATGTATTTGATGAAATTGATTGTTTTGTCGGTTACTATTGTCATTTCTGACAGCTGGAAGCTGGTGTCTCTTGCCTGATTGAAATTTTCGTTTCGGGATAACCCATTCTATTGCTTTCCTAATCATTTCATTTTTTTGTCAGTAGTGTTTCAGTCCCGTTTTTTTTTTTTTTTTTTTTTTGCAACATTTATGGACATTTATGGAATAATGCTTACAACATTTATGGAACATTTGCAACATTTATGGAATAATGCAATAATGCTTACTACATTTATGGAACATTTGCAACATTTATGGAATAATGCTTACATGAGAAAGGGACTTCTTAATAAAAATATATTTATTAATTGCATAAAATTATTACCATTTGTTATATAGTTACCAAATAAATCTCCACGACGAATATTTATCTTAAAATAACGAAAATTCGAAAATTCATATTTTATTTATATACTTAATGCCTTTTTCCATTGTTACCAAGAAAATACCATGGGTAATTGATTTTTATTGCAAATATTTTACTAAATTTGAATGAAATGATTGCATATAAATTTGCAAATTGCATAAATCATTATATTTTTAATCGTTTTGATTTTGAATTTTGAATTAATTTTAATTAACATTTTATAATGAATTTGTATTATGCACTTAAAAACTTATTAGATGAAGAGTATACAATTAGAAAAGTGTATGCTACTATACTTAACATTTTCCTTGGTCAGTTGTTACTGTCAATCGCATAATGTGTGTGTGGTCTTGTATCTCCTAAAAACTACCAAATTTTATTTTTTTTTTAATTAGAGATATGAAATATTTTGGGCGAAAATACTTAAATTCAAACATTCCTGCAAAATTACTAATTAAAAATAATGACAAAAAAAATTACTTTATTGTTTTTTTCATAGAATTTATCATATTATATAGAAATTGGAAAAGAATTCATAATTTAAAAGCATTTACAGCAATTAAAATTTCATTTAAGGAATTATTTATATATATATATATATATATATATATATATATATATAATATAATATAATATAATATAAAATCCTTAACTAAATACAAACTTTTTTTCAAATCTTTAGAAAATATCTTTTTAAGAATTGAAAACGTGAGGCATTTCTAACTACTTTCATTATCTCATTAAAATAATAGCATAATATTCGAGATTCGATATTATTCGAAAAAAAATTTTTTTCCCCCATTTTTAATTTTTGCGAGAGAATTGGGTATCTGGTAATTTGGTTTGTTTGTCGCTTAACGAACATTTTCTGCACACGAAGGCTAAATAGATCGTGACCTATGTTTTAAAAGGGATTTTAAACCACTGCAAACCTCCAAATTGGGATTCGAACCCACGAACTATTGAACCGAAGTCTGGGTGCCTGGGGGTTAAGTACGAAGAACACGGAATAATTTTCGTGGGTGCAAATTTGTTTTCCATTACGATATCAGAAAATATGTAGTATTTGACTTGTAATATACACTTGGCCGATAAAGTAAGAATTTAAGTGTTTGTAAAATAATTTATTTTTACTGAAAATCATTCTGATAGCCTACGATCTTTCCGACATTTCTTATTATGTGATTAAAATTATAATGTGATCTGAGACAGTTGTTGATTTCTCATTTGTTTTAACACTTGTATTCTTAACCTAAAAATAATGAATCATTCTTGACTATTTTGTAATCAGTTTAAGTAATATTAAACTTGTAATAGAGGCTTAAATTACATTCACATTTTTCATACATCTTATTACAAAGAAATATCATCAATACTTATAATGAAATTGTGAAGATTACGAGTAATGTTAAATGTTAAAATTTAATTTAAAATGAAGGAAATTATAAAAGTTTATGACATTTCAATTATTCCAAGGAGAATATTAATCTTAATCTAATGCATAAATAATGTGGCCATTTTTTATGAAAGCTGTCGTTTTTTACGTAATATATTTAATAAATCAAATAGACAGTGTATTTAAAATGGATTAAAGTAAAACAGAAATATCAATAACATTTAAATCGTCCTTGCCGATTTAAACTCACCATAAAGTGGATGTTATGATTTATTTATTGCTTGCATAAACAATCAAATATTAATATTTAAGGTGTTTTACAAGCTACGCGAAATAAATTTATCTTTACTTAATGATTAATACATATTTATTTTTAATAGCGGTATCAAGAGAGACAAATCTCCAATAATAAATAAAATAACCGATCCCACTAAGATATTGGCCAACATTTTCTTTCCAACTGCTCACTGAAGAGCTCATCCCATTGACACATTGACTTGTTTTTGATGGGTGGACAAAATTGTATATTCAACAATATTGGTGAAAACGATTATTTGTTTGACTCACAGACCAATTATAAGTAAAATAAAGTGACGTACACATGATCTCAACTGTAACGAAAGAAACAACCACTTAATGGTAAATAAAAGATTTAAAATTTTGTTTAAACTAATGTGTATAATTTCTTATATATGCCAATTACACATTAATAAAAATTATACTAATGTATAAAACATTTTGTAAGAATGTTCTCTATATAAATATCAATAACAATATTTATTTCTTGATAGAAATTTATTTTCTTACTATTGCTTTCTAGAATACATGTGAAGAATATTAAATATGAGATATTTTACTGAATTTAAAGTTTGAAGCATCATATATTGAAAGCGAACTATAGCTAAAGAATATATAATCAGTATAAATTAATTATAAATCTGTATATATCGGCACACAAATTAAATATTTTTATAAAATTCTATATGAGAGAAATATGTGAGTATGACTTAATACTGAAATTCGTACATCAAATAGATATTTCAACTAGAATTTTTCTTTTCAAATGTAAGTACTTTTCTCTTACAATTTAAGATTATAAAATTAACGTCCCCATGTTCCAAAAAGCAAAAGTTTTTTGAACAACAGTGCGTACAATGCTGTTTAAATTATACTTAAATATATTTGCTACGTATTGAAGATTATTTATTGTAATAATACACACAATTTTCGTAAAAAAATGTCGGCAAAATTCAAAATTTAAAAACATGTAGAATAAACACAAATAATGATTACTAAGTAAGTAATATATAACCCATATCCTTCAATCACATATTATTCTCATTTAAAATGAGGATTGTGTTTAATCAAATATCAATTTCATTTTTATTTCCGGAGGAAGGCATTTCTCAATTGCTTATTGTTCAAAATTTAATATATTCATTTTAATCTCTTTGTCCATTAAATTTCTCTCCTCCCCCATCTACACCCCTTGATCATAATAATTATGAGTCACAAACATAAAGCTTTGTATATTTTTTTCTCTGTTCACCTTTTGCATTCAAAAACTAACAGGAATCTATAGTTTAAACTGGATTCTTTACCATTATATGCATTCACGCCTATGGAAAGATTCGAATTCAAACAATTGAACAGGAAGTTAATGCTCTAACCACCAAACTATTAATTCGTCTTATAAGAACATGTAATACATAGTACGAAAAATTACAAGTTACATTTTATATTATAACTGTTATAAATGAATTAGTTTTACATCACTTTAAATTTTTCTTTAATTTATCATACTTATTTATCATTATTTCATATCCAAAAAATATTTTTAACTGTAAGCCACGTATTTATGATACCATGTAATGAATAGCGTAATACTTGCAAGTTGTTTTACACTTCCAAACATAATTGATTTTGAATTTTTCTAAAAAATGTATTTATAACAAGTAGCCTTATGAATTTATTGATATTGAAATATATTAGTTTGGGGAAAAAGTAATCCTTTATTTTTTCGGTAGACGTCTGTAGTGATCGATATCTCGTCAGGTATGTATCAAACAATTTCAGATTTATGCTCGTTGGAAAGGTGACATTTGACACAAAAATATCCTCTTGCGGTTTTTTGTTTGATTAATTCAGTTACGAGTACAAGGTTTTAAAAATGGAAGACAACAACAGAAAATTTGATACAATTTCGTTTTTCTTTTATAATGCAGAAAAGGCTAACCAGGTGGCTGAAATTGTGAAAGGTGTTTATCGTCCGATATAATACTGTAACAACCAGTTACGTACAATTTTTGTTTCGTCGATTCCGTTCCGGTATTTTTGATGTTAGAGATGCACCTCCCATGTGAATACAGCATCGTCGAAAATGTCTATATAATATCAAAAATGATCGAAGTTAACCGCATGTCAGCAGTCGTAACGCGCAAGACCTAAAAATCTACATGAAAGCTGTTTTAAACCTTTTTACAAAGCGAATCCAAATGTAGTTACATAAAGTTCATGTAAAAATAATGGATTTCTTTTTCCCCAACCTAATATTTTAAATATATAAACAAAATTTACAATATTTACGTATTTAAATATCAAAATTTATTCGTTTTGATGAAGATATTGTTGAAAATGTTCATCTAAATATCAAATATTAAGTTTTATTCATTTCTATTTGAGCAATTGAGCTAATTCAAGTGTTGCCAAATTTTTTGTGAATTAAAAAATATACTAATTACGAAATGGTTTTAGCATATTGTTGCTTTCAGTAAAGTTCATGAATTTGAAATATGCACTCGCAATAAGTTGATAAAAAAAAGCTTTTGTTAACAGTAAGTTCGCAAAAACACCCTTAGTTACTCAAAAATACAATAAAGAAATTATGAAACATTCCGAATTCATCTATTATATTTTTGCAGACTCCAAAAAAGTGAAACGAATATATTAAAACAATCGCCAGTTGTTAATCTCTAGATTAAAACAGTAAATGTGACTTCACAGCAAAGCACTGAATCTTATCTCGAGCACAATCTAATCTGATTTTTCCTGGAACGAAAAATGTGTTCAGCGACATTAACTATTTTTCGGGGGAGAAAGCAGAAAATCTCATCTGAACCATATAAATCTCTCAATAGTTCTATACCAGGGGTGGCCAAACTTTTGGGATCCGGGGTCTACTCTAAATTTAAAAAATCGAAGGTGCTCTACCAATGGCAGAGCTAAATTAACGTACATATTTATTTTCGGTAAAAATGGTAAATTATGTAATTTTTCTTAAAAAAATTTAATATTAATATTTAGAAAATAAAAATTTACTGACGAAAACCATCAAAGTATTCATAAATCAAAAACTGACCATCCTATTCACTTCGTTTAGTTGAAATTTGGCACTGTATATCTGCGACAAGTTTATCATATTGTGGCTGATACGAGCTTATTGCATTGCATAAAAACGAAATTAATATTCATCTGTTAAATGTGACCAATGTTTGTTTTTTGTTCGTGGTTGAAAAAGCAGATTCGCAAAGATACCTTGATCCAAAATATGATTTCAAATACAAAATCAATTTGTGTAAATATTTGGAAACGTTTCCTCAGAAATTAATTTCCAAAAATCAGTATCGCTAAATATGCTCTGGATTTAAGAAATATATTGGATCTTAATTTAATAATTTCTTCCTCGACCGTGACTGATGTGATATCTATTAAATGTCCTATTTTTTCAGATACGTTGTCCATCAATGTTGACGTTTTCATTGACACAATGCCCATCAACACTGGTTGACATTTTCATTAAATGGAAATATCATAAAATTTATTTTTTTCAACCTAATTAAGTCAGCGAATTTTCTTTCAAATTCTTCAAACAAAACAAATAAATGTTAATGTTAAACGAAATTTTCGAAGTATTGGTTTGAATTATGGATGCACTCTTCCTCCATGTTTTTGAAGTTTCTCAATTCATGTTTTCTTAATTGAGATGCATACCTTTCCTTAGTTTTTTTTAATGTTTTAATTGTGCTCATCATGTTCGTTTTAGGTTTTATAAATCATAAATCTTTAAATCGTAAATCTTTGAAAGGTTTGTTTTGGGTTTTAAAATTTAGACTGTAGTAAATTTTTATTTTAAATAATTCATTGATTCTATGTCTTAAGTCATAAATTAAATTGTCAATATCCGAGGTTATTATCGGGATGGACGCGTGGACTACCTAAAATGTCTTTGCGGTCTCCAGTCGACCGCGGTCGATGTCTTGGCCACCCCTCCTCTATATAATAGTATTTGAGAGGAAAAAAGAATTATAGAGTGATAAATAAAGAATTATCAGAAAATACGATGATTATTCATGAAAATATGATGAAATGACCATTAATATTTTTCTTTTAAACGTTACATAAAAAATTCTTTCTTTTGTTATGGAATAAGAAATTTTAAATAACTTTTTCATACCAATGACACAATAGTAGTTTTTAATATATATATATATA
>JAPDSC010056879.1:0-22421 GCA_026290005.1 Latrodectus geometricus | reverse complement strand
TGCTCTTTTTTATAAAATGAATAACTTGTGAGGGAAAACTTAAAAAAATATGCATATTGTTCTATAAGAGAATATTAATCTGAAACAATGTTTTTTAAAAGAGCTAAAAATTACATTTTTGATTTTACTAATGAAAATATTAAAGTAAATATCTTTGTGAAAGGAAATAAAATAAATGTCCTGATTGAATCAACAAAAAAATTAATGTTTTTATTTTAATATTTAAAAAATGAGAGCAAGGAGTCAAAAAGTCCTGTATTTGAATGACTTAAAATTAGTTGTTTCATACAGCATTTAATAAACTAGATAATAACAAATTGTTTAAAAATATTTTCTGTTAAGTAAATTTTGATTTTATGAAAAAATATTTCGTTGAAATTGTAAATTAATAATGTAATTAATAAGTTTGACTTATTAGATTTGTTTGTTAAATTTTGTAACCTTTAATCAACTTAAAGGTAAATTATTTTTAATAATAAATTTGAATGGGTACATTTCCATTTTAGAGGTGACAAAACTATCACCAACAAACTCAAAAAAACATTCTGCACTATTGGTGTATAATAGTTAGCTAAATAATACTCAGTTACCCTATACAAAAAATTTTTTTATGCTGAGGGTTTTAAATTTTGTGTGTTGATTTTTAATGCTTCCCATTTCTTTTCTGCTTGTGTGGTTTTACTATTTGAGAATTTCCCACTGATGAAAAGCCTGTGGTTGATTCATTTCAAATAAGAGAATTAATTTAAAAGAAATACATTTGTTCTCAAAATGTCGAAATGAATTTTTACTTCCAACCCTCAAAATAGAACAATATCCAATTCAATTATTTTAATGTACATTATTTCACTTTATTATATGTTTAATTTTTATATTTGCATCACGTATAACTACTAATTAGGTATCAAATGTTATTTTCTCATTATGAAAATTATCTAATGTGAAATTATGAATCTCGTAGTTTTTTTTATTAAATTGTACTTGTGTAGAATCCCATATGACCAGAAATATTAGAACAAATATCTCTAAATTGTATCATATTGTTGCTCAGTCATATTTAAGGAAAACTTAATCTAGAAAGTAAAATATCTGATTAAGAAACTGGCTTTGTTTATTTACTAAAACAAAACAACAAATTATTTAATTGAAAAATCTAAAATGATACAAATAGCATTATATTCCTTCTGATAGTTTACTCTTTGCATTAATAATAAGTAAATATGAGTGCAGTCAAAATAGCAATATTAAAATTCCTATCCAGATTCCTTTTCTATTAAGAAAAGTGTCATATTTTTTAACATTTTAATGGCATTATTTGTCTAAATACATGAGAAATTTATGTTGTACTTGTTAAAGCATTTTTAATATCAGAATCCCATTTTAGAAAATGCTCAATCATATTTTCTTGCTTTAGATAGGCCTCTAATTTTCAACCTTTTAGGGTGTAAAAGCAGATATTTATCAAAATTAATTCTTGTGGTGGAAAAAAAAAAAAAAAAACTTGTTTTACTACAGAGGTGGTATCCGAATTGCTTTTGCTCTTGCCTTTGGTTCAACAATCCATGGGTTCAAATTCCACCTTGATCTTGAATGTTTGCAATGGTTTGGATTCCATTTTAAATCATAGGTCTCATTAATTTGTGATCTTTATGTGAAAGAAATGACTGTTGAGCAACAAACCAAATAAATTTATCAAAGTAACAATCATATATTGTGCATTTTGTTGATTGTTATAAAAAATGTTATTCTACGGGCTCTTTTTTTCTTTTTTGGTCTACAGGATTTTGCACATGTACTTCTCCTATTCTTCTCTGTTATAGCTTTTATTCTTTCATATATTTTATTAACTTGAAAATAATTTCAGGATTGGGAAACCTGCAGACAATCCCAGCAAATCTACCTTTACAGTATTCTCCACCGCCATCTTTAATCAGCCCTTTGCCAAGCCCTATTCTTAAATGTTCTGTATCATGCAGCCCTTCTCCTGCTTCAGGCAGTGGGAGCAGTACAGGGGGAACCAGTCCCAGTAGTACATCTGATCCAAATTGGCAGTCTAATCACGCTAGTGTGCGTGAACGTAATGCTGCAATGTTTAACAACGAATTAATGAGTGATGTTCACTTCCTTGTAGGTCCAAAAGGAAGTGCTCAAAAAATCCCTGCTCATAAATATGTTCTTGCGACTGGTAGCTCAGTTTTTTATGCTATGTTTTTTGGAGGTTTGGCTGATAATGAGTCAGAAATCGAGATTCCAGATGTAGAACCTGCTGCCTTTTTGACTCTTCTGAGGTATTTATTGCTTATTTTATAGTTATTCTGTCTTATATTTTTATATAATTTTAATTAATTATTAATGCTTAGTGTATTTAATACTAAAAGAGTTATTGATGCTAATGAATAAATAAATTGTTTAAATCATTTTGATTACTACACAGTTTGAAATAAGAAACAATTTGTGGTAAAATCCTACAAACGGGTACAGGTTTGCCACAATATCTGATTTTTGCGACAAGTGCTATACATTTATCTCACTGACAGAAATTGTCACTTCACAATAGCTAGTTTTCAAAATCCCGATTGTTCTTAAACTCTAAATTTTGAATATTCTATAATTACTATGGAAATTTTCCAAAACTGATAACTAAAAATTAATTTTACAATCTTTACGAAATAATAATTAGAATAATCTTTACGATTAATAATTACATTATAAATCTAAATCAATAGTGTAAAACATGCATTAAGAAAATACTAAGATTTTAATTAACTGTTCAGTGGAACCTACATTAAGAAACCTCCATTGTGTGCAATTTAGCCAGAGAGACAACCAGGCAAAGACACCTTAAAAAACATCCAAAGAGACTTAATCTAGCGTAAGGGGCAACCGGGCAATAAAGCTAAATCAATAGCGTTAGTAACTTATGTTTTTATTAAAATTCAGTTTCTAATTGAACAAAAATTATAATGTACAATAAACCTAAATATATTTGTCAAATACTTCTACACATAAAGTAAAAGTACTCAACTGAATATCACTTGTAGAAGAATCGTTGGAACCAGTCATACAATAATCATTCTCTAAATTAAAAACAAATGCAAATTCGATTTACCAACATCTGTATCTGAAACTAGCCTCACACTAATAGGAAAATTCAAATGCTTACATGCTTCAAAAATAAAACATAATTTTTCTATACCTCAACTTCAAACACTAGTATTTCAAGCATAGATGTTAAAACACAAAATAGAAAACTTTTGTTGATTATTTCGGGTTTTTATGTTCTAACATCAGCAAAGAAGAACCAGGTGCTACAGGACAGTTCAGTGGAACCTACATAATATAGACATCAAAAGATTTGAAGTCAGAGATTAGGTGCTTAAAATTGATGATAAAAAATAACTAGAAAATTTCTACTGTACTGGAGATTTATTACACTTTTTCCATGAACACTTATTCATAACATCTCCACTATCAGACAGATGATGAGTATTTACTATTATAAATGTATAATGCTAAACAAGATAAATGTCCAGCAAAGCTATCTGGCACAAGTAATCTTCAAGCAAAAATTTCTATTCTTGCTAGAAGATGACTTGTCATCATCAATATTCAATATCCCTGTCTCCAATGGCTAGCTTAAATATACTTCTTAAGCACTCTTCCAAATTTCAATTATTTATTATCCAATACCAACACTCAAAAGGTAACATTTCTGAAAAACAACCACTTAATGGCTAAAATCTCAAATTTTATGAATGATTGACAAAATAAGTTTTGAAAAGCAGAATAAGAAAAATTTAAATTTTCTCTGTTTTGACTGGAACTGTAAAAGATATATAAGTTCAAGTTTCTTTTGTTTATTTACATCTTTGTAGCAGTTTAAATAATTTCAGTGTGAACTTCAATATTATTTCTGCTTTTGAAGATTGTTAAACAAGGGAAGGGAGACCATATAAGTATATATTTTTTAATTAAGTATTAAAAGTGATATTAATTTTAAGAAATACTTAATATGGCCTACAGCTTTAAGAATTAATATAATTGCAAATAAACTTGTATAATTGCACAATGACTCAACAGGTTATGTTATAAAATCACAAGATTGTATTCTGGCATAGTAATCTACAGGTTTTGCACATTTGGCACCGGTACTGGATTGTAGGATTCAGTTCAAACTATATTTGTTCATTAATTTCCAAAAAAATTAGCTTAGATTATTTTGAAAGTTTAGCACATTGAAGTTTAACATAATGATGCTATAAGATTATTTCAAATGAATCGAAATTCACAATCAATGAATATTTAAAAATGATACTTTAAATTAATGATTTTGGTTCAAAGCCACATATGATTTCTTAAAGTTCTTATTTTAAATAGAAATTAAAAGCAAGAGTTGATGATTTTTTTATTTTATTTTTTTTTATTTTTGCTTTTTGAATCTTTTGTGTGTAAGAAAATGATATCTTTTTGAGTAATTTTTTAATACTAATGTAGTGATTTTTCAATCTAGATTGCATAAGTATAATATTGATGTGTATAAAAATAACAATTTATAGAATTTAGTGTTAAATTTTAGAGCACATCAATATAGTTTGGCTTGGATATATAGAAATTTCTTAAATTCAAAAATAAATTTCAACTACAGTCATCAAGGCATCAGCAATATTTTTCTCAACATTCCTTTAAAATATTATAAAATTTACTAAAAGTAAAGATTAGATAAGAAACAAGATATTGGGATAAAAGAACATTTAATTTTTGTTTCTTTATTATTTAATGCTGAAAGAAAACTTCATCTTCTCATATAATGATATTGAACTGCTTGCATAAGGGTATTTATTATATGCATTTAAATTGATCCTTGTGTGTATTAGTCAAACTTGTTTCATAAAAGCTATACAATAAAAAATGTACAAAAGATTTAAATAAAGTATAAAAAACATTCAAAATTTTTAATCACTTGATTATATTAATACATATTTATGTTACATAATTTTCTGTACAAAAATGCTTGAAGATATCAATAAAATTAATTTTGATGGATTAATTAGGGGCATCTAACTTCTTTATTTAATAATATGCATTGTGGTTCACTTTTTTTTGTGAATGGTCTTAGCTTGGAAATTTGTACAATTGTTAAAAAAAATTATGGCTGAGAATAAATTGAATATCTTATAGAGTTTTAAATTGATAAGGATTTTTTGGCTAAGTCCTAAAAGCCTGCTTAGTGATAAATGCTCAAACTGGTGTATTGCGCCAGAAAGTTTTCTTTTGATTTTGACATAAACTCTGATGTGAGCATGAGTAAAATTTATTTGTTTCAGCAAGCCTTGAAGCATTTTTCATTTATGCTTGAAATGTAAGTGTGTGAAGTTGTTTTGAAAGTGTATAAAAAGAAATTTAACTATTAAAAGGGATTTTAAATAAAAACCTATTTAAAAATATAGATAGGATTTCATTGTGAGAAGTATATAAAATTGCCTGTTATGAAAATAATTATGATATAAAAAAGTAAAGATACTTGAATAATTCAAGTTTGATTTTGTATTTCATGACTGAATTAAAAGTGATTTTTCAAAAAACATTTTTTATGATAATTAATCATTTCTTTTGTTTTCATAATATTTCAGAGTTCTAAATGCACTCAAATTTTTAAAATCAGGAAAATGTTGGGGGGGGGGTAATAAATTTGAAAAGGAATATTTTTATGTAATACAATCGAGAATATATATGTACATATAATCTCAATCTCTCCTTATAGAATATGGGAATATTATTAGAATGTTATATTATTTTGTAATTGCTAGTATATGAATACAATAGACATAAAAAAAATTTTTATCATTTCCTTAAACATTTTTGTTGTGGCATAAACTATAGTTGATTTATGACATGTTTCAATTGCATACTTGTTTATTCTGATTTTTCTGGAAAAAAAAGTTCTATCTCAGACTACTTTTTTCAGATTTTTTTAAGTTTTTAAAAATGTGATGAAAATGTTTTATAATATCAATAGTGAAAAATTATTTTTTAAACACGAGATAAAAAAAATTATAAAATAAAATATAAATTGTTGGAATGCTTATTAAATTTTTTGTAAAGTGCTTAAAAGCCAGATATCTTTTATGGTTGATAGTAAATGTTTATATAATTCAAATTAAAGGTTTTCAAGTTTGATTTTTTTTTAATTTATCAATGTAATTAATAAAAATATTGATATGTGTGTGTTTAAAATTTTTTTCAAAACTGTTTTAAATTTTGATTCAATATTGTATATTGATATTTTAAAAGTTGAAATTCTCTAATATATAATCAGTTACATGCAACACACAAATCTAAATTTTCTAATTTGATATGACTTATTCATTTTGCTTAAGAGTAATAAATTAAAACTTATTCTAGCCTAAAAGTTAGAATTAACTGAAAATTAAAATTTTAAATTAACAAACGATATAAGGAATGTCAAATCTAAAATTACTTTTTCCACACATCAAAGATTGCTGTAAAACAATTAAATTTACTGCATGAATAAATGTTCTCATACTGTAAATTTCTTATTGATCACATTGGCACTTGCATCAATCAGTTGAATTCAATGCAATATTTTATTAAGTGTTAAAATCTTAAAGTGTTAAATTAAAATTTTAACATTTGAGATAAGATTAAACAGATTAAGATTTTAACACTTAATAAGTTAAAATCTTAATCTGTTTAATCTTATCTCAAGTGTTTAAATCTTGTTTATAAATCTTATTTAAAATATTTTTCCTCCAGTCTTTGTTGAAGTGCAACTGTGCAATCTAATTGGTGCATCAAATTGTTTTTAAAATCAGTAGCCATATCTTAATTTGTACTCGTTACTTTTTATATTATCAAGAACATAAGTTGCTAAGGCTGTGTATTTGGTAAATACTATTAAACAATATGTATGTTAATTGCTTTTATTAAATAATTCTAAATGATTTTATAATTAGTATCTTATACAGATAAAATATTCCTTGAACTGGCAATTGACATAAAAGTATGTTTCTTATAATTTATACATAGGTAATTTATATTGTAGTTTTTTATCTTCTCAGACATGCTTGGTAATTTTAAAATTATTATTTTAGATTTCTTTATTGTGATGACATTAATTTAGAAGCTGATACAGTTTTGTCCACTTTATATGTCGCAAAAAAATATTTAGTGCCTCACTTGGCTCGTGCATGTGTTGCTTATTTAGAAACAAGCCTAACAGCCAAGAATGCATGTGTTCTTTTGAGCCAGAGTAGACTTTTTGAAGAGCCAGATCTGATGCAGAGATGTTGGGAAGTCATTGATGCTCAAGCAGAACTTGCATTTGCTTCTGAGGGTTTTGCTGACATTGACTACACCACACTGGAATCAATTTTGTCTCGTGAAACTTTGATGATTAAAGAATATGCTCTCTTTCAAGCTGCTCTTAATTGGTCTACAGCTGAATGCCTCCGTCAAGATCTTGAACCTACCATTGAAAATAAAAGACGTGTCTTAGGCAATGCTATGCATTTAATAAGAATTCCTACCATGTCATTGGAGGAATATGCTAACGGCGCTGCCCAATCTGGCTTGCTCACTTTACAGGAAACTAAAGATATTTTTTTGCACTACACAGCTAATAATAAGCCAGTGTTGCCTTTTCCTACAAAGCCACGTGTTGGCTTAAAAACACAAGTTTGTCATCGTTTTCAGTCCTCTGCTTATCGAAGTAACCAATGGCGGTATCGTGGAAGATGTGACAGCATACAATTTTCTGTGGACAAACGTATTTTCATTGTTGGATTTGGACTCTATGGATCCAGTAATGGTGCTGCAGACTACACTGTGAAAATAGAGCTCAAAAGGATGGGCAAAGTTTTGGCTGAAAATAAAACTAACTTTTATTCTGATGGCTCAAGTAATACATTTCATGTTTATTTTGAACATCCTATATTAGTTGAGGCTGACACCTATTATACTGCTTCCACCATTCTTGATGGGGCAGAATTGAGTTATTTTGGCCAAGATGGTGTTAGCGAAATGACAGTGGGATGTATAACATTCCAATTTCAATGTTCATCTGACAGCACCAATGGCACTGGAGTTCAAGGTGGCCAGATACCAGAGCTAATCTTCTACGGTCCAAGTCAAGATTCATGACTCGAAACTAAACATTCAAATGTTATAAGCAGTTTCCAGAAGACTGCAGCCTCATTTGTTGTTGATCCATATTCGTGTTTTTTCTCAGTCCTTTACTCTTGTATGAAACGAATGTTTATGTCTTGAATCCCTTATCTGATATTTCATTTACTCTTTATTAAAAAGTATTGAAAATAATATACTGTTAAAAATGTTTTGTCTTGTGTCATTTCAAACAGAAATATTATTAAATATTTCGTTATTCAGTTTACTTCATGAAATGCGATTGCATTTAGAAAATGCTTATGCCATTTTGATGATCCATCATTGAAGAACTTTTAATTTAAATATTTATGTATAGTAAATGGTCTTATATAAAAGGCTTAATATAGTTAGAATAGATTTTATTAGATAAGAGTTTAGTATAATATCTATTTTAAAAAATTTTATGAACATTACTTGTTTTTTCAGGAATATCTGAAATATTTTTCATCTGTCATAATATTAATCTCAATCTATCAATCAAAATGTGATTTAAGCCTTACTTTTGCTTATTTTTTCGATTTTGTCAAAAGAAAGCCTGCTGAAGTTTAAATTTCTCGTGTCATTTCTGATAAAATATTTCTTGAATTAAAATTGCTTTTACAGGCATATATCTGCTTGTAAAGGAAAGTCTAGATAATAACTATATTTATATGTATCTCAAGCTGTGAATTTGTGTAAAAAAGAAATACCATGTTCAAGACATTTCACATGATATAGAATAAAACAATACTTTTCATAAATGAGCTTCAACAAATTAACCATAAAGAGTAATATATTTTGGATGATTTGTTGTATAATTATTTTATTTTATATAAATACATATAATTATTATGGAAGTTGCATTAATCGTTAAGATATTGGAAGACAAATGATTGAACAAGCAAATCATACAAAGTGCAAAAGGTTATGTATGAGCATTTTAAATTTTAGTTTTTAGTTGAACTTTTGATTTCTTCCTGGTATCTAAATTTTTTCATGTAAATATATTAAAATGCCAAAAGGCTCGTGTTACAGCAGAATAATTGCTGCTGCACGCTGTGTTTTGAACAATATCTTTTTGATATTTTGAACTTATGTGGTGAAATTTCAGTTTTTGTTTATTTAATTATTTTTTAAATTCTCTTGTGAATGGTCTTTATAATATCAAATCTAAATGTGTTCTATATTTGTAAATATTTTTAAGACTAATCAAGAATATTGAAGTTTCTGCTATATAGATTCTTTTTTCAATTAATGAAACCTATGTTTGAAGTATTTTATGTACATTTACGACATATTTAAGTCTAAATTTTTCTTTGTTTGAAAAATTACTTGCATATGGGATCTTTTTTTTTCTGTATATTTCATGGAAAAAGTATGCTGTGTAATCAAAATTTATTGATTTTAATGTCAATTGCTGAGTCTAAATTTTATTTTAAAATTTTGTCCTTAAAAATTTATTGCACTTGTTGGTAAATTTCAAGTCAAACCGAAATAATTAAGCTTGTGAAATTATTTCTAATTTCCTTTTATTTATCACTTTAATCATCTAGATTCCTTGTGGGACTAATATCCCTCCCCTTATGTATAAACAGACAAAATGCTGTTAGTCAAATATGTTCACAATCTGTATATGAACTACTACTTTTAAATTATGTGAATGTGTTTAATATTTAAGAATTTCCAAATTATGGTATTGAGACATTTTATTAGTTTGATATTTTGTGCAAATTTAAATTAAAGATAATTTAAGGAAATTGTCAATTTTTTTTTTTTTTTTTTTTTTTTTTTTTTCCTTAATGAGCATTAAAGTTGTATAAAAAAAATCTTTTACGTGTATATAATGCATTTTAAAAGTAAATATATTTATTGTTTCTTTTTTACAACACATTTTTTTTTTAAATATTATAATAAAAAAGTGCTGAATAGTATTTTAAAATTTAATTTTGGAATCAGAAAAATTTTAGGAATTATATTGAGTTATTTTGCAAGTAAAATAGTTAATAGTTGTTAATGCTATTTATGTCATTTTAAAATTTATAATCTGAAACCTTTTTAATGAAATAGGAATTCATGCTTGTTATTTTTCAAATTTATTTTGTTTAAAAAAATCTTTGCATTTAACTATGAAAAACACTTGTTATTGGATTTTTAGAGATTAATGTATTTATGCTAAGATTTTGAAATATGTAATTTGCAATGAAAATGATTATTAATATGTTTTATTAAAATGCTTTAAGTAATTTTAGTATGGATGTAATAAATTGTCACCAAATCTAGTGATTTTATATTACTTTATCCCTGTTTACTTAAGTAATTCTTAGTATATTTAATATTTAAATTGCATCAAGTATTTATAAAAAAGTTTAAATTTGTGTATTGCTTCAAAATTTATTCATATATTGTGATTAATGAAAATTAGAGGAGAAAGGTATAATTTAAAACGTTTATTAATGATATTTATAACATTATAGAATTTTTAAATGATATTTGTATATTGATTAGATTTATCCATAATTTTAATTCCAAAGTTACTGATGTAAAAATCATTATGAAGTGGAGTTTTTAATTTGCTTGAAAGTCTGTGCACATGTTTTTTTAAGATTTTATTTATTCTTTTGAGAAAACTGTCTTGTTCATTATTCTGCACTTTACTGCTTGAAAAAAAACTTGCTATGTTCACTTTCACAGAAAATTCAAATTTAAATCTTGTGGTGTATTCCATTATGAAATAAAACTGGTGATGGTGAAGTGCATTATAAATGAAAAAATATTTTATTTAAATATCTGTTAATTTCTTTGTTATTGTATAAACTTATTGCTCCATAATATTTCATGTAGCTAATGTTATGTAGTTAAAAATCCCATGTAAGAAGCTTTAAAAATAAATATATATATTAGAAGTATTTATTTATTAGAATTCTTTTACTTAACATTTACAGTTTGCTAATTAATTTTTTTTTCGTACTCAAAAGCATTGTGTTCTCACTTCATTACCTTTTAAATTTGTTCCAGAGTTTAATTTTTGTGAGATGAAATATTGTGATTCTTAATCTTTTGGTTATACGATCGATGATTTCTTAGGTATCCATTAAAATGTTTCCTGCATATTCACTATAAATGTCTTCTTATAGTTGTTAATACCATTGAGAGTAAGATTAAAAACTTCTGAAATTTATCATTAAAGATGTGTATAACCATCTAACATTTGTCTTCTAATTTCAGTTGTGCATGAAAAAATTCTCACTTCTGATGTAAAAAGTAAGCTTTCCTTCCTTCTACATTTGTGGAAGAATGCATTTTATTATTTCAACAGTAACAATAAGAGTTAATTATAATTCTGTTTTCGGCATGGACGTTTTCTTTCTCTCTCTCTCTCTGTGTTTCCTTGCCCTTTCTTCTAAGATAATGGCTGAATGTGCCCCCCCCCTATAAGTGGGTTTGTGGTGGTGTGATGAGGGTAATGCTACTATCTCTGTGACCTGGTTCACAGATGCCCACCGGGTAATGCTAAATGAGTTGCAGTTGCCGGACCATGAACATTTAAGTTTTAACAAATCATTTGTTTAGTTAGTGATATCAGTCTGTTTCAAATATTTGCTAAAAGTAACTTGAAAAGAATATTGTTTGTAGTTCTAGTTCTGTGTTTAAATACATCTTGAAAAATTCATTTAAATCTAGGATATTTTATTTCAGAGTTTAAATTGTTATCTAAGTACAGTATTAAAATGTTTTGCAAGGTAAATATTTCACTTCATACCATAGTAATTTCTCAATGTTAAAAAATCAGCATATTTTTGTACTTGTTATAAAATTTAATGACTTTTCACATTAAGTTATTCACCATATAAGTTTATTCCTCGTAAATTATCTTATAAATTCATTCTCGTTAACAATAACATTTTTAATTGTTAATAATTATTGAAATATTTAATTCTAGTAAATCATGTAATCATACTTTCTACCGCTGTGAATATAAGATCTTGTTTCCAAATAATAGTATTTGTCTTGCAATTCATTATCATTTTCATCAGAAAGGAAGTGCATATTTTCAAATTTTTATTAAACTTTGCAAAAGGTTGCCTTAAGTATACATTTTTTCCTATAACTATTACTGCCATGGAATACTTTTTCTCTAGAGTTAGCTGGAAGTAAATTGGTTAATGAGAGTTATTTTTCAATAAAAATAATGGTACTCATACAAAACGTCCAGCGCTCTACAAGTACCCATGTCAACATTAACTATATTATCTTTTTTTATAAAATATTAAATTCTGCTTCAATTATATCCTAACCAGAAATAGCACTTGCATGTTTAGTTATTTTTTCATACGTAACATTGATTTTCCTGCTCTTTGAATGGGTAACTTTTAATAATTTTTTCACTAAGTAGCTTTCTTACATATCAATTCCTTTTATAAAACGGAAGAAATTTGCATAAATGGTGGATATTTAAAAATTTCATCAACAATATTTTCAAAAGCTGTGGCAAATACATCTTCATTTTCATATACATCACCTAAATATATATATTCTTGAGAAAGAACATTTTTGTTCTGATAGAAGGGTTGGAATTATTTTGCATAAAACAAAATTTAAAAACACATTAAAAGTTCTAGTACAATAAAAGTTTCCAAATATTTATTTTAAACAGAATTGGAAATTATTTTTTATCTTTATAGTGGTACAATGAAATTTTGATAATTATTGTACGTTCTGTGCTTTAACTTGTGTGAAAATTCGTTACAGGAACCCTATTCAAAGATTTGCTGTACTTTATAAATTAAACATCGTAAATCCACATTAAAAAATTGCATAACACAATATGTAAATATTTCCACAAATTAATTTACATTTTCCAAATACCAAGTACAAGACATTTAACAAAATGAAATAAAGATTATTTGATAAAACTTGAGAACATTTTTGTAAATGAAAAGTACATGAAATGCATTTCAAGTTTATTTTCCATTTATTTTTTACTAATAAAAGTATATTTTTAATCTGTTTTAGGATAGAAAGGAAATGTGTCATGTCAACGATTTTCATTTATATACTCAAATACTAACAGCTTGTTAAAAATACGTGAAATTTTAATACATGGTGTGGCTTGAAATTTCTTCACAATCTTTTAGCGGAAATAAAAATCATAATTTAAAAATGTGAAACCATAAAATTTCCATGGTAATGATTGAATGTTAATCTGTATAGGATTATGAACACTCACACAGAAAATTAATAATGGGATTTTATTATCAGATATGCAGAATAGAACAAATTTTATACTTGCTATTGTGAAAGGGGCAGGCAATTATTATCGAAGATTCTTGATGTATTGCATGCTATCTTTTAGTTATTTTAAATTTCTTAACTAAGGAATTCTTTTAGTACTGTTAATCATTTATGAGATATTATTTTAATTTACACTGTAATATATAAATACAGCCACTTTATTCAAATTAATTTCTTATTTGTGTGAATTTTTATATTTTGCTTTTAAATTTAATTTTTATTGGAATGAGAAAATTTAATACCATTAAATTTTTTTTGTTGCATTATTAACTTTATGTGCAGTTATTCTTTTAAAATTACTGTATTTTACTCAAATTAGTTTTTTAACACCATGAAATTATTTAATATTCTTTCTTCAGAATGATTAGTGACCAATAATAATTATATTTCCTTAAAATTATATGTAGAAATTATTTAGAGTTCCATAGGGATAATTTTCGAAGAAAATTTGCATTTGTTTATCTTTTACAAAAAAGTAATAGCATAATGCAAACGTAGCTAATTTATGGTCATTTTTTATGTGATAAACCAAATATCCTACTTCACTTTTTAAAATCAATTAGTAGTTCATTCAAAATAGGGCATTTTTAGTTAATTGATATAATGTTCAATGCAGGTCCAACTATAAATTTAATAAACCAAATATCCTACTTCACTTTTTAAAATTAATTAGTAGCTCATTCAAAGTAGGGTGTTTAATTAATTGGGTTAATGTACAATGCAGGTCAAAATATAAATGTTGCTTGCATCATAGAAATTTCATTCATTATTTTTAAATTTCTGAAAACATTGAGTTGTCAATGAAATACAAAATTATATGTTTGATTAATGCAAAACGTAGTAATAGTTTGAAAAAGTTATAAATTTAAAGTAAAGTTTGAGCACTTTTAATGCCAACATAATAGAACGAATATTGCCTATGTTAAATTATCACCCAAAATCAAATCATGTGGTAAACAGTATGAATGAAAAGAGTTTTTTCTTTATATAAATAAAGATTTTTAAAGTAGTTGAGCGAAGGGGGGAAATTTCACTACTATATAAAAATATGGAATATAGTTACATAAATTCAGTGTATTTAATTATTCTATTTTAAAATAACTTTAGATGAAGATAAACTACATGATTTCACCAAAAATAAAAAAGACGTTATTAAACATCCTCTTACTCTAATAATAATATATAAATAACTTAATCAGAATAATCCAAACTAAGCTAAACATAATAAGAGTTAGAATAGCTGCAATTCATTTCAAATAAAATTAAGTAAAATGTGTAGTATTCAAAGCAAGTGCATAAAAATATATACTTCAAATTGATTATCAAATTATAAAAGAAAGTTAAACGACAATTTTATTATTCTTAATGTATATATGACATCCTCCTCTTGTAATGTTGTAAATATGTAGTCATTATTGGAAAAAAATTGTACATTTATTAATGCATACCTAACTTTCCAAAAAATGTGGTTGACCGTTCAACGGCCGAACACCACTCACTTTAATACCCAACGCATAAATTGCATCTCGGAGGGATTTTTCACAGAAAGTTGACCGTGTTAAAAAGGAGGAAGCTGTATACCTCCGGCCGATGTGCGTACAGAAGGCGCAACACATTTTAAAAAATATTTCAAAAAATAAAACATAAACCTTTTTTATTTTAGTCCTGCCAAAAAAAATTGATTAAGGTATTAAACAGCGTCTTCGTAGAATACAAAAAATATTTTTACGAATGACATTTTATTACTTAAAATATAAGTAAAAATGTATACACCACTTCATGGAATTTATTGAGTATATATCAAAGATAATATCTAATGAATTTTAGTATTGAAATAATTATATTTTGGTTATTTTGTACTAAATGTTTCTATATTTGTGGTAAAAGGTAACTTTAAAACAACATATATCAAAATGATATCAATTTATATTTCTCTTCTCATATGTATATTTATAAGGAAAATCAAAAAAATTATTTCTTAAAAAGTGTTTCATGGAGAAATTTGCCAGTAAGAAATTAAAACTAATTCAACCATTGCCTTTCAAACATTGAAATTATTGAACTAATTTGTTTGTATTGATTTTTATTTGAAAAAAACTGTAAATTGTTAGCTCAATATTTGTGCAGATGTTGTAACAATTAAATACTGATATGATTTTTGGACTTTCTCGTTATAAACCAACTTTCCTCTAATATTAAATTCAATGCCAGCTTTAATGCTGTGAGGAAAGTATAATCTAATACATCAATATAAGCTGTTATATATCAAAACAATATGCTCAATACTTTTAATATTTGCAAAATTTAAGGTCATTTTTGCTCATGGATAATATTCTTAAACAGGGATTAAAATGAGGATATCAACAATATTTTTCATTATTTAACACAATTAATAATAAAAATCTTTCTATGAAACAATTAAAAGTTTAGAATGACACTATTGCAATTAGTTTAAATAAAACATAAGCACACCATTAACACAATAACCAAATTAAACTGATCTGTTTCAGAGCAGTAAATAAAACATAAAATATGCATTAATATATATAACCTATTAATGTGTGGTTCACATTTAAAAATAATGAGAATTCGCAATTAAATAAAGTTAAAATCACATTTTAAATGCATTAAATGTGTTTAATTTGATGAATAAAATATTCATCAAGTATAAATCATCTGTGTAAATTGAATTTCAATGATTTTACAATCTAGTGTTACATAACATAGTCCAATTGTGATGCAAACTATTTATATATAGTTAATTGATCTTTATTTCCAGAAGAAATCCAAAAGTCAAATATGACTACAAATATAATATGAAAAATTACAAGGACGTAATTCAGTCTCATGAAACATTTGCAAACAATAATGATAAAACTAAAATATTAAATTTTTATGTTATTTACAGAACAACTTTTATCCAAATTGACGAATACGTGTATTCCAAATTGAACAATTTATATGGTTCTTAAAATTTGCGAAATACATTTTATCATTATATTTATAGAAATACATTATATTTGTAGTGGACATCATTGTTTCAAAATTATAGAAGAAATGAATTCAACCTTTTAATAACTTTTAAATTATAATATTCTTAAAAAACCCATGAATATGAGAATCCTAAATCTTATGTATGTCTCACAGACAAAATACAGTCAACTTAAAATTTTTAATGTTTTACAAAATTTTTTTTAAAAATAAACTTATTGTGATTGCAGGAGTTGAAGGAAATTAAAAATGTCTAACTTTGCATTTTGGTTGAATTAAGTGTGTCACCCATTAATTAAATCTAAAACCTTACAAACTCTTGAGATTTTGTTAAACAACCAAAATAAATGCACATGCTGAAAAATGTATGGATGTAAAAAGTCATTCCAAATTTTAATATTAGCCATGGTGGAAGAATTTTGCATAAGATAATTATACGAACACACAAATACAATTATAATTAATTTTTTTTTTTTATCTTAAAGGAAATTCAGAATTACCAATAAATAATAAAAATAGTTTTAACACAAATATGGTGTGCATCAAGTTAGGCACTTATTACTTAATTTAAAAATATTCCTGATATTGCAGTTTAATGATTGAATTATTTTGAGAATTAATGGCACAATGTGTGATTTGATGTCAAGAAATTTTCACTTATTGTATTCATTAATTTAAATGACATGAATCACAAGTTATGTTAGCAATCTGGAACTCTAGACACAAGAACATTGATTTGTGACACATACCTATTACAAAGAGTTGTGACTCTTAAAATCACTGAGGAAAATATCAAACCCCAGTGTACTCCATTCGATTCTGTATGAACGAAAGAGGATGCTGATCCTTGTTACAACTTATATTCTTAACATAGCTTATATATATATATATATATTGTTTTATTTTCGTAACTGAACCATGTTTCAAAAATTATTTAAGCTGCAAAAAAAAAAATTTTTTTTTTTCTTTTACGTTATTAAATATTTTTTTGAAACTTTTCAACTGTTTATTCATTTAGAAAGTGTCAGTGTTTTTGCTGGAACCCATTTAGTTTAAGTTTTTGATAGTACGGATTTTCTTCACTCACACTAAACGAAGATTTTAAGTATTTAATTTAAATTTCAGAAATCTTATATAGATTAATCCTATATGGGTCAATCTAACATAGATAAAAAAAAAACTCCAGATTAATAAGATATTAAACTTAAACAAATAAACTGGGAAAATACATATTTATAAATTTCTCTTTTACTCAATAACGGTATTCAAAACAATTCTGTTGGGCGGGAAGTTTATTCCCCCTTCAAAGAATTGTAATTCAGGGGCACTGGCGAATTCTCAATTATCATTTAGTGTGCCCATTTTGATGAATTCCCAAAACAGGTTCTTATTCTAAAAGGTACGGTGCTGAAATGGGTAACACAGCATTATGCACACATTGCACAAGACAGCTCTTGAAAAAGAACCACCTCACTTCCTAATTAAACTAGTTGCACGATAGGTGCAGGCAGCAGGTAAAATCAGTGATTCGAAAATTACGTGATAAAGTGAGTTTAGAAAGGCTATCTTGAAAGACCGCCCAAGTATACACTGTGGGCTAGTAGCTTTAGGCTATTTCACTTCATTCGTTTAAATTCTTGGGCTATTTACTTATTTCAACTGATTTTTTTAAAAAATAAACTTATAATCATGATTATCCATGGGAGAAAACTATTTTAGGCATAAAGGAGTTGATAATTTTTTAAGACAAAAATGTTTTAAAAAATTATCAACTCCTCACACAAATTGAATTTATTGTACTTTCTTTTAATTTTCCCTCCTTTGAATAGAATACTTTGATATCGCCTCTTTTGTTCCGATTTCTCAATAGAGGTCAAAAACACTGATGCAAATTGTAATTATCTCACTAAATTAAAAAGTTAAGAAAGTTGAATTGAAATTTTTTAATAACGAGAAGATTTTAGCGAATTTTTCCTCTTAAATCACTTAACAAAATATTGGAAATAAGAATTTTTTTACAGGATAATTCAATCAAGTTACAGGCTTAAACTTATAACACTGATTAAGCAAAAAATAAACTTAATCTATTTAAAATATATAATAACAAGACATTATAATATATATTAATAATTATATATTATTAGATAAATATAGTTAAGGTTGATAAATTTATCAGTAAGACCTCTGGATGTGATTATTTATTATTTAGAAATTCAAAATAAGAAAAATATTTTAGAAATTTCTATGTCCTGAAATATTTGACATATTAATTTTCTTAATTAAAAAGCATCACTTTAGGTAACAATCAATTGTTAATATTTTCTTTTCTACATAAAAAAACGTAAAATTTTTATAATTTTAACTATTTTTATAACGCTATTTTTATATTATTTAATATAAAAATAGCGTTTCCAAAATAGAAAATTTCATGGAACAAAAATATCATTTGTGAAAACTTGTCAGAATATAGTTTGGAAAAAAATCCCTATAATTTGCTTAACTTAGAAAAAATTCATTTCTAATAAAATTAATGAATGAATCCCTCAAATGAATTGCTTTTATAATTATTAATTTATGCCATATTATGACTAATGTCTATTAGATAACATAAAAACATGAGAATAGAATTTGCAGTATCGTGAATTTCGTTAGATTAATATGCTACATCTAAGAATTTACCCATATGAGAAACATTAATGATTAATTTTTCAAAATTTAAAAAATTGTCCAAAAAAATTATATAAGGCAGTTATTTAAATATATAATTACAATCCATATTTATGGCTATTTAAATTTGGACGAGTCAAAACTTAGGAACCCTTCATTTTAAAGAAAAATATAATTAATGTTGCATAGTAAGTTTTAATGATTTCTAATTAAGAACTTTTCATTTGTTGATTAAACTAATTATTTTTAGATCACTTCCTTACTAAGAAAAAAAAAAGGAACCCGACAAGGATCAGGGGAAAAAAAATGTCAATAAACAAATTACTTAAAAATATCAATTTTCATGTCAACTTGATCCGATAAAAATCATTTAAATATGTTGGAGAGGCCGCGGTGGCCTGGTTGGTTAGGCCGTCGTTATCGTTACCAAAAGGTGGAGAGTTCAAATCCCGGCTTAACCGAAGATCCGTCGTGTTCACTAATGGTGACTGGGGTACGTTAAATCCGTCGGGTCGCAATGTCCTCCATGTTCCCTTAACAAATTAATACCTCTGGGGGTGGTTGGAGCCAGGCTATGGTATTACACTCTAAAATTGGACGATTCAGATGATACTTCCACCTTCGTATGAGGGTGCTCTATTCAAAAACGGAAGATGCTCTCTTTCTCTGACTTCTTTCGCCTAGTCTTTGACGAGAGGGCATGGCGTTGCCAAGTGTCATCAGAAATAACAAATATGTTGGTAGCATCAGAAAAATCAGATTCATTTTTAATATCAAGCAGGGTAATAGAAACATTAGTGTGTGCATCTATCAACTAACAGAATAAGAAAAGGGTCCGCGTTTTTATCTCAAGTTTAGTTACAAGCCTCATAACTCGGTGAGAAAATTCCTGCTGATATGTTTCTTATTAGCAGCGTCCTTTGTCTACAATATTTAGGACCGGACCGGTTGAGGACTGACCACCAAAGAAGGGATTCTCAAAAAAGGTCTGCAACTTCCAGGGAAGAGGATTATCTCCCAAGAATCAACTGCCGTGGAGGGAGGGAGGTAAAAACCTATAAATTTTAGGAAAATACATATATTTAGTTGCACAGTTAGCACAATTTTTCACAAATATCCAGTTTTTAATTTGACTTTGTTCCTCATTAAGCTCAATTGTTGGATTTTCATCTTGGATACATGGTTCATCTAGGTTATATAGTTGATTGGAAACTACTTTAAACAATTTAATTGGCTTAAGTAGTCCTCAAAATCAAATAGTATCTGTTAAATGACAAATCAAACAGACGTGTGTTCATTGTACCTTAACTAGCCATTTAACAACTACCTCCAAGTTCTCAATTTAGTAGTATCTTTTGTCCGTTTATGTTTAATGACTTATTCAGAAAATTTATTTTTTTAATTTAATTTTAATGTGCATAAATTGTCGTATTTGTATACTAATGTAAGCATGTATAAAGTATGCCTAGAAAAAGAATTCTAAGATTATGTGTCAATTCTCAGATACTTATAAATTTCGATAATGGTCCATTCTGATTAACCCCACCCCCACAAAAAAAACTAATTTTACTGGGACCAACAGATCACTAGCCAGTGGTAGGAATCGAACCCTCGAAATGCTGAAGTAAAACTAACCTTTTTTTACTGGCCAGATCAAAACCTCATCTCATAATGAATCTTTGCATGTGTAGGACAAGATACTAACTATTTAGCATTAATAACAGCTTCCCGAATTAACCAAAAAATTAAGGAATTGCTAGAATATTATGGCATCGAAACTGATGCATTTAAATAAATAGTCAAGTTTTAGAAGTTTCCTTATCTTCTGCGCATAACAAAATGTTTTCAGAGGATGGAAAATTTTCAATTATTTTAAGTGCATCACTAAATAAGTTTTAATTAACTATCCTCCAAATTGAGATTATAAAGGTCTTAAAATATTCAATGAAATTAAATCATCAGTTATAAAACAGAGAAAGAAGGATTTTTAAACAGTATTAATTTTTTTATTCCATAATTCTTCAAACATCAAAATAACTGCATAACGCTGAAAAAGTATCAAAAAATGTAACACTTATCATTAATATCCTAATTGCTGAATAGAAATTCAGTAGCATGTTGGAAATTAAATTGTAATTAAAATAATTTAGTGGCATAAATTATTTTTCAAGTGCCTACATTATGTTACAAAATGCAGAAAGGGATTGTTGGGCAATATATTATTTTTTAAATTTAATAAAAAAAAATTTTTATCATAATTGCAAGCATGTCAATATTATTAGTATGAATCTATACTTTAGTAGTATAAATGTTTTTCTAAATAAATAAAACAAGTATTTTATGAATTTTATTAGCAAGTAGACTAAAAGTTGTGAAAATAAAATATTAATATACTAACAGTTTAATATAAAAATTATTTAATTTTGTCTATATTACATTTTACCAAAATAACATACAAAAAAATACATAATGCATAGTTCATAATAAAATAATGTAACAATATTCAATAACAATTGTATCTTCGAAAAATTAGAATATATTCATATAATAAAAATATTGCGGAACTATATGGATATAAGAATAATGCATTTTATATGATAAAGAAATAAATATATAGAAATATATAAATACGGATAAAGAAAAACGCACATTAGATTCAAGGCGTCATTTCTTTTTCAGACGATTCCACGAAAACCACAACTTTATTTCCTTAACTAAAAATTGTATATGGTAAATATAATCTAGTATACTGTTATTGCCAACATGAAACTTTCATAATAACCGTATAATTTTAAATTTTGTATATTTCAGAACTTCACAGTATAATTTAAAATTTTGTAATATTTCAGGTTGTATAACATTAAAAAAGAATTTATAATGCCATATCGAATTTTTGTAATTCTAACTTATTTTTTTCCCATAATATTTAAATTGACACAGCTGGGATTTTTAAGAAGGTTCACAAAATCAAATGGAATAATCATACTGAATATCGCAAATTGAATAGTCATACTAAATGTAAAAATTTTTATAAATTTTAAGAACATTTGACATTTTAGAGGTACTTCTTAAAGGTAGGAAAATAACTTTGACATAAGAATAGAAGAGAAGAGATAGGAAAGAGGGAAAAACAAAGTATTAGTATAAAGAAAAAGATATTCAAAATTATATTCCTGACCTTTTGTGATTACTGGTGCTTTAAAAAATTTCATTTATCTCAAACATTTTATTAATGGCAGCAAAATAACGTTCAGCATAGAAATTCAACATGGCATAAATATTATGGGAAAAATTGCTTACAGATAGAC
>JAPDSC010056871.1:73514-86187 GCA_026290005.1 Latrodectus geometricus | reverse complement strand
GACACTTGTTTATTTTTGACAGCTATGTTTCTTTTTATGCAATGGACATTAAAAAGGTATCCAAACACGATCAACTTAAAGTGAACTTGTTCTTTTATATAATTGTTGGGCATTATAGGTTATGATGGAAATTTCCACCATTATGCAAAGAAGGGTTAAAAGTCGTTACTTATGTATATAAAAGAAAGTCAAATGTTGTTACATGTATAATATGTGCCACAGCTATATAGAAAATAGTGGCAATATAAGGAATAAATCACAAATGCCCTTGATGAGTTCCTGATAATGAACTAAAAGTGTTTAGCGTAATTGAAAAGATAATGAAGCAACCCTGAATTTAAGAGTGGCCTTTATATTCAAAGATCTAACCAATTATTCATTCCTTTCATGCGGGTCACGTATATTTGAGTTTTTCCATTTTGATTTCTAAGACGAGCACGTAATTTGGAATTTTTTATTATTACGTTTTTAAATTATATAAGCGCATTAGATCAGTAGTTATAGCATACATTAGTATACATAGTTATTAGTTGTAATACTATCAATCTCAGTTGTAAACAAACTGATCACTTTCACTTTTAGTGATTTTAAAATGTTGAATGGAATTTTTTTTTTCTAGAAATGAGAAGAAATCTATTAAGATAAGTTAATAGTTATATAAAGTGATAATGAATCAGAAAATTGAAGAGAGTAAAGTTGTAAATTCTAGTAAAGAATTCTCTTGAGAAAACCACATTATAAACTATAGGATTACTTTAAAAAATGATGAAACCAAGAAAGAAAATAAGCTATGCATTAAGTTTAAGTATTCATGAAATGTAGATGCAAAATTCTGAATTTCTTTTTTTAATCTTTTTATATAAGTAGTATTTTAGCAACTCTCTTTATATAGAACCAAATATTAATTTCTCTTTTGGTTTTTGGATGTGAATACATTAAAAGAAATCGATTTAAAGTTTTGGAATACTTGGCTTTGGAAACATTTGCGAATTTTTGTGATAAATTTCGAGCATAACAAGATATGTAGTTAAATAAAAAGACTCCATATTAAAAATATCTAACAGAGAAAAATATCCGTTTCGAATACAAATCTAGGTTAATAATATATATTATAATTAAATTTTTAAGCCATTTTATAGTTTTGCTCTTACATAAGTGTACTGTGAAAGATGGAGGGGAAATCTTAAAGTGTTGTATTACGGTTAATTTTTACACTTGAGGACTAATTCGAAATGTTCTATTTAAAGTGGATTCCGAAGCTCTGCCGACAGCTCGGTAGGTATCCCCTTCACTTCAAAATTACATGGTATTCTGTTGTATTTAGAAGCTTCTGTCGGTAGGAAAAAATCACCGAAATAAAATGTAAATAAATTTCTTATAACAGAGCTTAATTATAACATCTAAAAAGAATTCCAGAATCCAATGCGATGTTCTACAACAGTTTCTAAAATCATATATTTTATAAATAAGTCTGGTCTATTTTTACTAACATAAAATTTAAATTTATTATTTCAGAATTTCAAGCTTTTCCTTCGCTGTATTATTTATATAATCTCACTTTTGAGATCTTCTATTATGCAAATTAGTATTTATAAGTTGCTATATTGTTTTTAAATATATTAATATTTAGAAACAATGTTCGGTTGTTTTATTACATTATTAAATGTAACAAAATTTTAGCTTTACTTTAGATACATTCAAGTATTTAACTTTTTAAGTTATTAAACGAATATTTAAATCTTTGTTCATTTCGGGTAACAGATTAATATTTCAAAATTTTAATTACAAAACAGAATTTTATAAAGGTATTGAAGATAACTTTATATGATGTTGCTCTACTATTTAAAAACTTTTGTTTAGAAAGGAAATGATAACCGCATTGTTTGTACTAACCTTGTAAAGATGAAAAATTGGAGATAAAGGGTTTTTCAACCATTCTATAAAATAGGAGAAAGAAATTTAATTTGATTTTTGACTTTAAGATAACTAAATATTTAGATAAATTCTTTAATCAGATACATCAACTTAATTGTTTTAAATATTTGTAAACAATGTCACATGCTTTTGTCACACGATATGAAAATTTTCTAATTATTTTTGGAGGTTCCCTTTTTAATTAACAGTAAGAAAGTCATTGTTTTGATACAGTTATCACTTTGATCAAACAGAATAAAACATTCTCACAAATTGTCTTTCAGGTTAAATAATTTACGATTTAATCTTGAATATGAGGGAGATGGTATACATAGAGATATCTCATGTCAAATAATTCAATTTCTAATAACATAGAACAATAAACCGAAAGTTTCAACAGAGATTTCTTATCATTTCCCTGCAAGGCAATTTTTAATCTTTTAAAATTAAAGTTAAGAAAACTTTCTCCAAATTTGAGTGATAAAAATTTGAAACTTGCTTAAGAAAATAATTAAATTGATGAAAAGTAAAACTAATCTTGTTAACTTATTTTATGCACACAATCAACCCAGGAAATAAGAAGAAATAAAGTGTTACAATGTATAGGAAAACATAATTAAATTTGACATGATAAGATACTAAACTGTGTAAAATATATAAGTATCTTAAATAAAACTAAGAAACAATATCTGATTTAGAAACTTTAGGAAAATAAATTATAAGATCACAAGCAAGTTTTCACATTTCTGTTTAAAGAAATGTCTTAAGATTTTGAATTAAACTTTTTTTGTGATTTAAAATATTTAAGTACGAATAAAACTTGAAACTTTTAGCTAAAAATGTCAATAGTTCATAATTTCATCACTTTATCTGCTGAATAAACAATGAATTTGAACTTTCACATAAAAAGTATATAATTATAAGCAGTCAAACAAGAATACTTATAACAAAAAAATTAATTATTTGATGTTGCAACAATAAAGATTCCGTTCGATAATTAATTTTGAAAATTATAAAAACCTGTTTAAGCATTAACCTATTTATTTTAAAAAGATATGATGCAAACTGTGACAAATCTAATAACATAGAATTACTTGTATAATTTAAAAAAAATTAGTTATTTTCTATAAATATAGATTACATGTTTCATAATCAATTTAATAATCGCTCAGCTAAAATTCATCTCAATAAAACTCTTAGCTCAAATTTATGGCATTTTATACATATATCAAATATATAAGTAGAAAATAGATCTACTTACAAGGATAAGAAATCACTATTCGGTATTTGAAGAAAATAATTTCAATTTTATAATAACATGATATTATCATAATCACTCGAACTATTACATGCAATTAATTTAACTATTAATTTATTGTGTGTGTGTATACGCTTTTGATTCTTAACTTTTGTCATTCATAAGTAATTCAAACCACTTTTAGTTTTGAATCCTGAGCAAATGATGTGGTCGAAACCCGACCTGGCACTCTCTTTTTGCTCGTAAATTGTCCATTGCACTAGTAGAGGAGAAGACTACAGCCATTTAATATGCACAAGATTTTTCCGTGTGTTGATTTCGACAAAACCATTTATCGAACCTTTTATTTGTTGGACACGTGAATGACGTTATTCTCAATTAAGCTATCAAAGCCTGAACTAAATTGTTGCCAGATCAGTCTTTTTTAATATAAGTTAGGTTAAACCATTAAAATACTTTTTCGGTTGCATATCTAATTATACCTGTTATTGGTACTTATTACCAATAATAAGTATCCAATCATATTTGTTATTGGTATACTTATTACGGAAGCATCTATTATTTGAGTACTAAAACCCTTCTTAAGAATTTATAAATTTACTTCTTCAGCAAAACATCTAAAATTTTCTGTTTCTTCGCACACAATGATCCACAAAGCGGATGAATAACTCTCAGATAGTCGGAAGGTTACTATATTAACAAATACTAATTTATCATTTAAGTTTCTTTTTAATATTTTTTAACGATAATTAAATAAAATGTTGAATAATTGAATAAAAAATAATGCAACGGTTTTGGAAGTTGATTTAACATACATCAATTATTATTTGCATCTGATTTTGGAAAATAAATCCTTAAATTCCACTATTATAATATTCTAATTTATCAAAAAATTTAATTAATTATCCATTTGTTGTTCGAAAAGTAAGAAAGTACTGTATTTTTATTTTGGATATGAAACATGTTATGAAGGGATATTCATCATTTAAAATACATAATTTAAAAATTTGAAATGCTGCCACAACTCATATGATTCGAAGCAATTTAATGAATACACTGATGTCACTACTGTGCCATTCAATATTTGGCACAACTTGGCTTGAAAATAAAATAAAGCAACGAACATGAGCTATAAATCCTTATCTTAAAGGAAAAGGATTTTATGGTTCTTTTCGGTTTCCTAATACATAATTGAATTGATTCTGTGTCTTGAATAGAGCATAAATCACTCACACGCATTCTTTTGGTTAATTTGAAAATAAACTCTAATATTCCCTTTTATTATATCCAGAAATGAATTATTCAAAAATAATAAATATTTAGTAGGATTAAAATAATAATACAGCCATATGAAAGCTTCATAGGTTATATCATTTTAATCTCAAAATAACAACACTTTTTTCAGTATACACAAAAAATAAATATGTAAATTTTTCAGATCAATTAAAAAATTTAATTGATCTAAAAATTTATGTACTTAAGTTTAAAGCAAGCTTGTTTGAACTATCAACATGCTTGGATAGTAAAAAAGTATTTACAAGTCAATACTAATTTATAATATTACTATGTACTATAATGATATATTTCCATTTCCTTTACATATAAACAATAAACAGCATAATCGAAAATTATTAATTTAGTTTTTAAAATATCAAAAACTCTGTACTCAATTAAACATACAAATTATAATAGGATATCGAATTGAACTTAATTTCCTGTAAATGTGTTTTGAAATGTCACTAAAGACATGCTTCCACTAAATAGAAATACTATCTATTCATTGTTCAATATATATATATATATATATATATATATATATATATATATATATATATGATCACGAGACACAATAAAATACTGTAATTTATGTTGTAGAAGAAAGGCACAAAACACTAATTAAGAATCATTGAGCTATAGAAATAATTCTTTGGGAGTGTATCAGTGTTGAAAAAAATGCATTACTTTATTTATTATATCTTACAAATAAAAATGATTGTAATATTACTAATAATAGCTTCATGTATTTTTCCTTAATGCTAATAATTTTAACGTCAAATTCATTGTAAAAAGGCATTAAAGAACATTTCAGGAAAGTATAATCTCAAAATTAAAACAAAATATGTAACTTTTAAAAAAATAAATAGTTTTATTTATACATTTAAAATTTTGAAGACAATTTTTTATCATCATTTTAAAGCATTTATAATGATATTTAAATTCTAACCTGTGAGTTACTTCAAAAAACCGCAGAAATTCGAATCGTGATGAATGGCTTATTTTAAATGCTCTTTAAAACTCAATGTTGACTTTTCAAATGGAAAATAACCTAAAACAATGAATTAAACTAATTTTAAAACTAATGATAAAAAGAAAGTTTTATTATTTATTTTAAAAAACGAATGACTTAAAAATTAATTTCGGTTTTTGCTGCTAGTGCTACACAAATTTTATGAGATTACTTAGTAAAAATATTAAAATTCAGTTTAATTTATAAGAATTTCTTTAAAATAAAAAAAACTCCTTGAGTAACTTTAGTAGTTAGTAGTTAATTATGAATAAATATTTAGTAGTTAATTATGAATATAATTTTTAAAAATAGATTTGGTTACATAAATATACTTAAAAAGGTGAGGTTTCATAAATATTTTATATTTTGTATACTACTTTTTATGCCAAAAGCTGTGGCATTCATGTATATAAAGTAATGGAGATACTGTTATGAAGAAATTTCAGATCACTCCATATAATTATTTATTATTGAATAAGAAAGAAATGTATTCATGATCAAAGCTTGTACCACTCAGAAGTATAGAATGATTTTAAAAAATGCCAATATATATATAAAACTTTATTTAGATCTACGGATTTCAATGTATCTCAAACGCTAAAATGACGATAAATTTTTCGGTCTTCTTTGCCCTCATAAAAAATTGTTGAATAGAGTCAACATTTTAATGCGCCTTCCGAAGGCTGAGCGGTTAGCGTTCCTAGCTCTTGCTCTGTGGTCCCGGGTTCAAACCCCGGTTCGGGCATGGATGTTCCTTCCCCTCTGTCGTTGTCTTTTCATTTATGATGATGAATGAATGAATGTGGCCCTCTCTATAAACGCGTTTATTTTGGTGTGACGTGGTAGATGCTATTTGCCTCCGTGACTTGGTTAACAGGTGCCCACCGGGTAACGATAAATGAGTCGCTGTTTCTGGTCTTGATGTGGCAAAGGATTAGTTACCCAGTGCCAGCAGTTTAAAAAAAAAAGCATTTCAACACTCAAAATTTAATGTAACGTTCCCAAGTGAAAAAAATGGCAAACTGCATAAACAATGATCTCTATAAGAAATCCGAACTTTATTCAAACGTAAGAGCAGTGTCTAGTTTTAAATTCCATAAATAACAAGAATTTTGCAAACTTCTACTCTCTTGAGCAAAAAAATAATTAAAAATAACGTGACAAGTTAAGTACACATCACCTCAAAGGCGATAAGGTGCATTTTGACACAAATACTATTCATTTCACATAAGCATTATTAAAGATAAATCATTTTTATTACTATTTTCCTTTTGATTATCTGATTAAATTCGCTCTTTTTCATTTTTCAGTTGAGTCACTATCTATAGTTTGTTCTATTTCTTTTATAAACAAGAGTTGTCTCACAAAAAAAATACACACATTTTTTACGGCTAATCAGTTTGCTAAAAAAAAATGCTATTATAAAATACTCAATATTTGATACCAAAATTCATGTTATATCTTTAATGTAAATTTTAAAATGTAATTCTTAAAATATTAAACTCTCAATTAATATATATTCTATCTTTATTTTTTGATTTTAAAATTTACATTAAGAACCTTTTACGTCCAGTAGTTAGTAAATCTACTTCAAAACGTGTTCTAAAGCAGTGATTCTCAATGTTTAACCCTTCTTTGCATGATTTTTTCTTTATTGGTGAAATAAATCCAGTTGATATAATTCATGTTCAAAATTAAAGGAAAAATGGTTAAAAAAATCTTAGTATATATTTATAGTATAAATTCAGCAAAAAACAATATGCTAAAAATTTCCATCATCATCCAAAGTTAGATCTGTACTATATAGAAAAAACTGCTTAGTACTAAATAGAAATAAAAGAGGAAAATAACAGAAACACGTGTTACAAACCTTTCTTCCACTCATTTTCAATTTTTTAGCAATAGAAACTCTAATATAATAAAACAAAATTATAAACGAAATCATACGTTTATTGCAACTACTACAAACAGCAGAATGAGACAACTTTAAGCTCGTTTCACTGATAATGACACTTATTTATTTTTGACAGCTATGTTTCTTTTTATGCAATGGACATTAAAAAAGGTATCCAAGCACGATAAACTTAAAAAGAACTTGTTCTTTTATATAAATTTTGGGCATTATAGGTTATGATGGAAATTTCCGCCATTATGCAAAGAAGGGTTAACTCTCTTGAATCGTAAGTAGCTATAAATAATTCAATTTTAATGCCAAATATATGTACCCATATACTGGCTACATTTTTCGTGTTAAAATCTATATTTAAAACTAATTCAATTTATGCACATCTTACTTTTAATTTTGACATTAAAATCAAGGATTGAAACCATTAATGTTTTAATAGTTATCAATTCTCCTTCAAAAAGTGTTCCACACAGCAAGGGTCCGTAGTCATTTCTTTGTGAACTTATTTATCATACTTTCTCTTTCTGCTCTGAGGACCTTGCATTCGTTAGGTACTAACACTTAGCGCTCAATCAGCAGAATAACACATTTTCTTTCGCTTTCCTCCTATTTTGATTAAATAATTGGCTTTTTAGAAACGTGTTTTTGTAAAGGAAAACTTTTATTTTTCTTATCACCAATCAGTCTAAGCAGAATGGGGATTGCAGTTCTATACTATAATGGTTTTGTGAGTCTATTAAAAATGAAAATTTTTCCTAACTTTTAAGATAGTGCTTTTATAAGATTTATGCTTTTTTTCAACGTCGTATGATGAAAGAAGAATGGTAAATATTAATATGTCCAAGAAAATATTTCAAATATATACCATTATGTTTGAAGAGTGAGAAGAAGTGTTGATGGAAACTTACAGTTGGCTTCCCCATGGTATGACTCCTAACCATGGTAATATGCTAGGTTTTAATTTGTCATCCACGACATGTGGTTTAGCAATAATAAGATTCTGAAGTTCAGCCTCGGTCGAACCTTGCATACTCCCTGAAAATATTAATAACTTAAAAATATTTTATCGCCACCACCATATTTATAAATGAACCCTATAACACCACAGTTCTCGTTCAAAAAATCATGCTAGCCCTTACATTTTTAGATTTGTTTCCACTTTCATTTAAAATTGCTAGATCCAAAGTAACATGTTTGATATTTTTCAGAAACTGAAGGTAATTTGTTACAAATTTACATTTCCTTACTAAACCGATATATTTTCAAATTAATATCTCATCTAATTCAATCAAGTGATCATATATATATGAATTGAGCAATCATATATATTAATACAAATAATGATACATCGCTTCAATTTTACTTTTAAATACTAGCCTGAAATGCTCTTTTTTGATGAAATTGCAATACCATAAAACGATTTTTCAAGGAATCGATACATCGATGAAGTATCACTTTTTTACACACAGCAGTTTTAAGTACTAATATAATATCGGTGAAGTACTAATAGAAAGTATAAGCCATTGAAAATTCCCTCAAATGTAAAAGCCATTGTAAATCCCTAAATGCTTAACTGACTATCTTAAGCTACTACAAAATTGCTAGATTGGAAGAGTCAGTTTTTTATGCTTGTTTTTGGATTTTTTTGGCTCCAAAAATGAAGTTTTTGGATTCCTAAGCATTTCAAAAGCTTCAAATACGTTTATTCATTCAAATTATTATTAATCGTACATAACAATATGTTATGCATATAAAAAGAAAATAAGATATATTAAAAGAAGTCACTAAAATTTTTATGTTTCATCAATTTAAAAGTAATACTGTATCATTTTATGTGTTGGATTAAATTCACCTTACATATTCGCATTCTTGCGAATAACAACTTTCTTTTTCCTCATATTGTAATTAGGTAAATGTTTATTTTAAATAAATATTTTGGTAAAGGAAATTCTAAACTCTTGTTTTTGAATTTTCCCTTCGACCCCTTATTTATAGGCATTTTTCTCCCCCCCCCAATATTATTTTAATTAGAGGTACAATTACTCTCCACAGATTAGGAATCGTTCTACAATATAACACAATTTTGTGTGCTTAAAAGGAAAAATATCCTTATAAAACGCTTTTTATTGTCACGCACGGAAACACCATTTAAATAATGTAATTAGTTCTAAGTTAATAATTTATGTATTTCAATCGCTTTTCGTTTTATTTACATTAATATTCAAATGATAAATATCAGCTTTCAAATTTAAAAACAATCAACAACACTCTTTCTCCTTTACTCACTGAAAATTTTTAGTTTTGTCCTTTTACTTAAATAATAAAATTACATGAATTTTGTACTTATGTACATATATATTGAGTACTCAACAATGTAACTCTATCTCTGTTTAGGACCATAAATATTTTCTGCCTAATTGCAAATTAAGATTTTTAATTAATATGTGGGTATTATAAATGTATACAGAAAATAATTATTGAGAGAGAATTATGATCAAAGAATCATAAATGATGACTGCCTATTTGTTCGTGATCAATCTGTACATGAAGAAATGAAAAGTAGTTTTACAAAAAACTCTTCTTTTTTTGAGCCTATATATTTCTCAAAATTTTTTGCCAGAAAAATATCAAACACATTTTAGTGGTTTCCAAACAAATTTCCAGAAAATATCTATAAGAATTTTGACAAGATATCAGTTACAAAATTTACAGGCAAGTGCTTATAAATGCAATTCCTTTTGCTTTCAAACCAAATATAAAAAGACATTTCGAGCCAAAATATCGAAGAAATAAGGATATTACAGAATTTCCATTGATATCGCATTTCAAATGAGAGCCAGCAGTAATAATGGCCAACCATTGTCATTATTACCATATCAGTCCATATATTACTTGTACAGTGGTCCCAGACATCGCACATAACTGGGAAAATAGAGATTTAACGTCACACATTTTTCAGTCTCCATCTTCAAATTCATTGGAAATCCCATAAAACGTAAGCATTATTCATAGATATTGCAAACTATTCTACATGCATTCATTACATGTTGGAAGTCTAAGCAATAAATTCATCAAAAGCAAATTTTAATGCGAGTCATTAATGGCTTTTCTTTTAACTTGCTTCTTACGTAAGCATCATTCATAAATATTGCAAATTATTCAGACATTACACGCACTGCATATTGTAAGTCTAAGCAATATATTCATTAAAACCAAATTTTGATGAGACTCATTAATGGCTTTTCTTTTAACTTGCTTCTTGTCCCCTGCTTCTACGTTTTACTTTTAAATTACATTTTTCTTCTGATTTGTAATATCAGAATACATTTTTATAAATTCGTGACTATTGATAAGGTTAGGAAGAAATTTTTTTTAATAAAATTCTAATTCTGCATTGATATATCTACACAAAATAATATCGTTTATTTTTTTCTGTTTACTTACATAAATACAAGTCATATGTGACATACTTCGTTGATGTAAGCTATTTTTCCAACAAATTCCAGTATTACGATTGAAAACTTTATAGGTATTGCAATTTCAACTAAAAGTTTCATTTCAATAGCAGTTACTGATGGAAAACATTTTTCTTAATTTTAGAAAACTCTTAAACATTTAGTTATGAGGAAAATTTTGGTACATTAAGAAACATTATTTTGACTCCTTTAAAAACATTTTATGAATAATTAGTTATTATTAATTAATCATATTACAGATAATATTAATTTTATAGTAAATATGAAAATATATTATATCACTAACTTATATTCAACAGAGAGATGTAAATAAAATTCTTAGAGAGGATCATTCGAATAAGTAGAGAATTTTCACCCAAAAAAGTATGTATTTATAAATGATTACCATGCCAATTAAATATATTTTTAAAAGCAAATTAATATGAAGAAAGCAAGAGTTTTATACATAGAATACTAATGCCTTTACTATTTATATCAAAGAATAAAATGTACTCATCTCAATATATGAACTCTGATAATCTAATCATTGCTAAGAAATAGCATAGTTAAAAAAATTGCATAGAATTATTATATGGCAATCTATAAAAATGGTTTTAGAATAATTAACGAACAAAACTAATCGTCATTTATTAAATTATGTAAAAAGAAATTAGCATGAAAATTATAGCGACTATTATTACAAATTATATATATATATATATATATATATATATATAATTTGTAATATATTATATGTTTGTATATATATATATATATATATATATATATATAATTAGCTTTTTTAAATCATTTATCTTCTATTAATTCCATTTACTTGATAATTAAATTAATATGATCTTAAAATGTGGACTACTATAGAAATTTCAATTATAAGCATTACATAATTTTCTACAAAAATGTAATCTATTTTATTTTTTGAAACATTTAGCATTTTTAAAATAAAATTGCAGAAAATCATCAAATATTGAATTTTAAAAACTAATTTCAATAATCATAAGTTCAGTGAAATTGAGCAAATTTTATTCTAAATCCTATTAGAAGAATCCTCTCAGTAAAAGTGAAAGAAAATAGGAAGAAAATAAAACTAGAGAAAATATTTTTACTAGAAAAATGTATTTACCTCATTCACAAAGAGTTTTTTGATAACGATCGCGCGCTTAGAATTTGCTTCCAAGAAGAGTTTGAATGAGTGGAAAAAGGAAACCTGTTCTTCAACTGGCCGAAGACGAAGAGATGAAAAAATGGGATTTATGATGTTCCAGACAAGAAACTGGAATCGAATCCTCTTGTTTCATAACCATCATTCTGACTGTTCGTGAATTTTTATTCCGTGTTAAGTAGAAGAAACTTATCAAGATTTTTATGAGTAAGAAACCTTATCGGGTAGAAAAATTCTTGTCATGTAGTTTAAACGTTTCTCTTCTCCAACATAAAAATCAAAATTGCAAATTCTTTTTACGTAATTACCGCAAAGAATTAGCAATAAGGAAAAAGATTAAGATAAAAAAATGCTTTTTTAAAATTTTGATTTCATAAAAAAGGAATATAAGATGTGGGTTACATATTTCCTTATCGCTACTAAATCCTGTTTTTTTTTTTTTTTTTTTTTTTTTTCCAAAAATAGTGATTTTCGTGTTACAATTTCTCTCAATTTAATTTCCCGTTCCAATGAAATTTCACAATTTATTATTTTCGAAACTAATTTTAAGTCATATATCATAAAACTTGAAGGCTAATTCTTAAATATAAACTTTGAATCAATTTATAATAAAATCAGTTGATGATTATATATATATATATATATATATATATATATATATATATATATATAT
>JAPDSC010056871.1:49934-61233 GCA_026290005.1 Latrodectus geometricus | reverse complement strand
ATTTCCAATAAATTAGTTTATTAACTTTAAAATTAAATTGAATGTTTTTATCGAAAATATATCTATAAATGTAGTTGAATTTTCAATGTTTATAAATAAATCTAAGAATTCACTGTTATTGTAAGAAATGTGGATTTTAATAAGGGAATGTTCTTTTGGATAAATTTATTTAGAAACAGCACTAAAATCTAAATTATTAAAAATAATAAAATCGTTAATGTATCTAAAAGCAAAAGGATATTGAAAAATAAAACTTTTTTCAAAATAATGTAAAAATATATTAGCAATGTGCTTTGAAAAATTTGAACCTTGTGGAATACCGCAATTTTGAATAAAACTATTTTCACAGTTATAAATATAGTTATTATATATACAAAGTTTGACAAAATTGTTCCAGTAACCAAATTTGGTTTCATTTGTCATACAATGACTCTTTTTTAATCATATTGATTAATCTAACGTGGATTTGTTGCTTAAAGTGAATTCAAAACCAAACAAATATCTATTACCATTAAAGCTACACTTGACCATCTTAGATTTTCAAGCTAAACTAACGAAATCGGGACATAAAATCTTTCTAATTGTCGTTATGGTTGAAAAACTAAGTATATTATGAATATGATCTTAGTTAGGATATTATGAATGTACTTTTAAATTACATGCACAACACAGATAAATTATATAAACAAGTATTTTAAATTATTAATCAAAAAATTGTTTTAAAAAATTAGGACCAAACAACAGTAAATGAACACTACATTTAAAAATATTTATCAAATTAGCTCTTGTTTTGTCTTCATTGCTAACATTCCATTTAATCTTACACTTTTTTTGAATAATTTATTAGTTATTGTAAATAAAATTGTTATAAAATAGCCAGTTTTTGCAACTAAAAAAAGTAACTATAGAAAATAATCTTTCCACAGCAAGTTCTAAAAATTAAACATTACAGTAAATTTTTAAAAATATGACAAAAATTCCTTAAGAAAACTTTTTATTACTCAAAAGAAAATGACGGTATTTAAATCTTTCTTTTAAATCACAAGAAACAATTTAAATAAACCTTCTTTATTAAAAAAAATATTTATGATTATTCAAATAAAATATACTTGAGTATATATTTTTATTAAATATTTATTTCTAAAATAATAGTATGATGAATTTGTAAAATTACTTTTCGCGTTGTTTATTTTGATTGCAAAAAAATAAGAAAGAAAATCTTCTATCTTGTTGATGACATAAAATCTCCTATCTTACTGATGACATAAATCGATGGAATAAATTTTTTCTGGTGATTACAGAGAACAGCTACAACGTTAATATTAGATACAGTTTATGGAGAGAAAGGCCAAGCACCTTAATGCAATTTGCATAAACGTGATGTGCTGAATCTTTAACGATGTTTTTTTCATCGGCCAAATACAAGTATATATTTTTCATTTTATCTTCTGATTATAAGCGTAGACTCATGCCCCATTTTTATGTATAACATTTTCTTTAAAATGTAGGCTAAAACAACTCAATTTTTGCTATTATACTTGTGTTTCACAGTGTATTTTATAAGCAAAGCATATTACTTAAATATAACTTTCAATGAATTATATAAACAAGCAAACAAAAGCTTGCATATCATGCTAATTTATGATAAGGAATGAAATTTTTAAACTTAAAGATATATCTTGAGCCTTTTTTATTCAACTGGCAACCACACAAAAATCTAGGTATTAGGTATAAACTAAGATATTTTCATTATTCTATAAAATAAATATATTTTTAAAGAGTCCTTCTTATTTATTGCTAGATTTATCAATCTCAGTCTTATTTTATAAATGGACTCAAATATCAGTCTTATTTATCATTAGAGTAATCGAATTTCTGAAAATAAAAAAGGGTTTAATGAAATACTCACATTTTACTATTTTAATAGTTCCGATTTTAATTATACAAATCTTAGGCTAAGGTTTGGTTTTACTGACGAATAAAGCGTTTATTTCTTTATAATTTGTGTAAAATAAACTTGTCTGAGCAGAGTGAAATAATTTTAGAGACCGTGAAGGTCATATTTGTAGTTTATGTTATGAAATTAAAAAAAGATGTTTATGAAAATTCATGATTTTGATGTAACATTACTTTAATTTCATTAGACATGGGGTTATTAATTATAAATACCTTATTACATCTCACCTTGTCTTGAAATATCTATAATAAGTTTGTTCCAGGTATGTTATTGTGTGCGCATATTTTGTAAGGAAAAATCAAAGTGATTTATTGCTTCATTTTGGTATTTCAAGCATAAAACGTTCAAAATTTACTTTGTAAAATAAATAATACGTTCAAAATTTACTTTATAAAGTAAATAATACGTTCAAAATTTATTTCATAAAGTAAATTTTGAACGTATTATATTTGAAATACCGAAATGAAGTAATAAATTACTCTGATTTTCCCTTACAAAATATGCGCACTCAATAATATACCTGGATCAAACAAATTATAAAATACCTATAAATTATTCGAACTTTTAATAAAGTAATTATTGCCCTTAACTCTAGTTGAATTCTTTTAATTCACAGTTCATTTTTTCTGACCAAAACTGCCTAGTTTTTAACAGCTTTAATTAATCATAATAGTGAATAATATTTCATTAATTAGAATACAACATTATTAGCTTTTAATTTAAAGCAAATATAAGCTGTTTTTATTAATATATTTTAAACAGCAGTCAAAAGTTCTCTCAAATTGTAAGACAGGAATTTTAATCGTGATAGTAATATTGTTTTTAAAACAGATAATGAGCAATATGCACTAAGAAAGATCATAATGATATAACGTCATATCAATATTGTTTGAGGTAAAATTTTAAATTGAATTGTTTGGCGTTCTTACACAGTAATTTACACTAGATAATAATCTTGGAACATGTGCTCCAGGGTTATTAACTAGTGCATTTCTATCTTTTCCTGAATATTTTTATCTGTATTACTTTTTTCACAATTTTCTTATTAAAAAATTTCTAAAGGACTTCATATTGAAATATAATTAGTTTGTTTTTTTTATTAATTTTAATTTAATCAAGTAATGTATATAATATTATCCAGATGAAATAAATAGCTCTATTTTCAAAGTTAAATGGTGAGTTAAATCACAATTGGTTTAAAAAAATTCTTAAAATATGCAATTTGCTAAAAAAAAGAATTAAATGTATGTTTTTTAATTATTCTTTGTGCGAAACATCTGCAACGGAAATCATGTTCCTGACTATTCATTTTAAAGCTGGCCATTTTATGAAATCAACACCCTAGCGTTTGACATCAGTACTGCCGAAACGCCTAAATATCACGTGCAGCTTATTATTCCCTTTTCCGATCTCACGTGGGGTCGCAAGGTTAGTCAGAACCCCTGATGGGAAGAATCAGGTTATATTTTTCACCAAAAACCTTGAACTTTCATCAGGGAATGTTGACAAATTGCTTTTGTATCAGTTCCGGAAAGTTTTGATTTATAATTTTATTAAATTGTATAAGATTGGTATAATATTATATAATGTACTATTTATTTCATATTGTACTCCACCCATTTTATAATTGCGTAATTTACTTTAAATACTTATGTTAGTCGAGATAGCACAAGCTTGTTTCTCAAAAATCAGCACAAACATGTTTGATTAAAATGATTTATTAAAAATTTAACCCAGTTAAAACTATATTTAAAAATTCTTAGAAAAAGATGAAATTTCTTAATTTCATATTGAAAGTCTATTAATTAAAAAAAATTTCATTCAAATTATATAGAGAACTCCCAATAATATTCATAAATTATATGATGGTTTCATTGATATAAATACTTCATTCGTTTTTTTTTTTTTTTTTCAGTTACAGCAAACGGAATGCTAAAAATAACATTCAGTTTGTTTTATTTGCAAGAACAAAATGTTTTTTACAGCTGAAACAAATATTTACTAAATATGTTTTTTCCTTTAAAAAAAATGTTACATGTTTTTTACAACTGAAACAAATATTTACTAAATACGTTTTTTTCTTAAAAAAAAAAAAAAAAATGTTACATTATAACTGTTACATTATAGTATTTTAGTATTAAAATTAATTGACAATTTTTTAATTCTTTTGTTTTGAATATAGCAGTACTGATATCAGAATGAATGCCAGACAATATATAACATATTATTTTAAGGATTATGCTCCGAAATTTTTAAATGTGTATTACGTTTTGAATACACATTTAAAAATTTTATCCTGTTAAGTAAGTAAATGTATTTATCACTAGGTGTGTGTGTGTGTGTTTAAAAAATGTTTACGATTTTACATCATCTTTAACTTTTTTTCTTTTCAGTAGAAACAATTCCATTCTCGAATATCAAAAATTTATTTCGTTTAACATTTTAATTTTAATAAAAGGAATTAAAAATATTATAATTTAAAATCTTTTTCCACTCCATGAACAAAGGTATCTTAAATTTTCGCGAGTGTAATAAATCAGACTTTCACAACATTTATTCGCAGTATGACAGATTATACCTAACAAAACCATTATTAGAATAAAATTAATAGCAAAGAAAGCAATACAACTCTCAGGGTGCTGATCATGTAGCAGCATGTGTCCGTGTAATTGCCACTAATTTAGCTTTCATTCAGTTCAGCAAAAGCTGAGGATCGTAAATCTTAAGTAATTGTGTGTATATATAGCTACGTTGAAAACGTTTTCTCAATTTAAAAATAAAATTTTCAAATTGAAGTTTTTATAGAAATTGAATTAAAAGTTTAAAATTTTGAAACGGTTTTATTTCTCATCTATTAATAATTATGAATGTGTTAGTTTTATGATTGCAATTTGCCATGAATTCGATAAAATGTAAAGAGAAGGGAAAGTTTAAATTTGCATAAAAAATTCCATTTTGTAGTCTCATGGCTCTACCATTTCAATTTATGTTAGTTCTTTAACGTTCTATTTCAGCCTTAAGTCACAAGGTATAATTCAAGTTGTAATGCAATTAAATTGAATGATTGTTTACTTGTAAAACATATTTTCTTGTCCTAAATATTGTATCTAAACAATACTTTTTATACAATTCTGGAGTGATGTAGGTATAAAAAACTGAATTATAGGAAATTCATAGTATTTAACGCACCGAATATCAGACTATATTAAATAAATTGCTTGAGAATCGTAGATTAAACTGGTTACTCGCTATTCTCTCAGGAAATTAAATCGCAAGAATGCATTGTACGTGCATAACAGGATTGCAATTTTAATCAGGAGTTCAAAATTGTTTTTAGATATCAGTATTTTGATGCATATTAAATTTTAGTAATAATATGCAGCATTTTATTGCTAAATTATCTTATGTTTATTCCATCTTATTATTTTGTTTTTATGAATTAAATATTAGCTAAAAATATATATAGTTATGAATTCAATTAAGAAATTATAATATAATTTAAAGATTTTTCCTTCACCAGTTGAAGGTTTTAAATTTATGCTAAAACCTTATCAACTAATTAAAATACAATTAATATAATTTCAGGCACCAAGGTAAACCCCATTTATAGTGATTTACGATGCGCACTATGTATCATTTACAGGATTTTAATTTTAAAATGTGTGACAGTTAATTTATAGAATCCAAAGGAAATATTAAAACAATTATGATCTATGTGCATTGAATATTTTATTGCATTCATAAAGGAAGAAAACCAGTCATATCTAAAAGTGTAATTAATTAATAAGGTAATTTCATATTTACCTTTCGGAATATAGAAACGGTTCTAAAAATACTTTTGGTAACTCATTTCGTTTTCTTTTTAAACTTTGTTAAAAAAAAAATAATTATCTGGAATCTTACTGGTTTATTGGAATTTTATATAGTTAAATTTACATTAATTGCGTGGTGAAACAGTTTGAATATATAATGAAAATCTAAATTTAAAATAAAATAAATTATGGCACAAATTTAAATTTAAAAGTTAAAATTTTAAATTTAAATTAAGGTTATAATTAAATCTAGAATACATATTCAAGAATTCATATTTTTGTACTTACAGATACCTGTACACATATCATCTGAAGGTTACATAAAAACTTATTGACGTCTTACATTCAAATATATTTCTAGTTTAAATAAACTAAAAGAAAACAATTTAATTAACTGAGTTATAATTTTATATAAGAACCTCTCTATACCAGTAATTATATGCAGAAAAATCTATATGTACAGATTCAAATTTCAACTATATTATGTAAAATGTAGAGGTAGTGGATTAAATTTGAACTATGCCTGAAGATTCTTGACTATTAAATCACCTACCAGATAAAAGTATGTGTGTGTGTTACGGTAAAAATAATAAATTGGGGATTATATATAATTACCTGTGACTTGCATAATCCACATTAAACTAGCTAAATGTGATAAATCATTGAATATTCATTAATTTTATAGTTGAATTTATATAATCCCTAACTCTTAATGGGAAAATAAATATTTTGAACAAAATTTTGAAAAGTTTGCAGAATTTTGTCTGTAAACTTTTCAAAATTTTGTTCAAAATGTTTATTATTTCAATTAAATCTGAATTATAAATAGTTAGTATACTTTTTATTTGGACATGCATAGTTAAGAGAGTTGGGCTTTTTTCTATATATAAATATAATATATTTTCAATAAATTTAATTATTCGCAATAAATAAGTTATTTTAATCTTTTTTATTTTAGTTTATGAAACACGAACATATTTTTAGAAACAATAGATATTTTAGTAAAGTTTTTAGGAATGTGGAAATTTAGCTTTCATTTATAAAATTTTTCATAATCGAATTATAGATTCTTAATGAAATAAATGACAATATATATTGTAATAAGGAGGAAATATATTAAAATATATAGTTTATTTTAATATTCAAAAACAAGAATCTATATCTTATTTAAGGATAGATTAAAATATTTTACAATATAGCTAACAATAAAAAGGTATGAAATTCTTTCTCTTATTGATTAAAGATAAACATGGATAACTTGCTTTCTACTGCGAGTTATGGCAACCATACGATATCTAAGACAGAGCAGAAAACCATGAGAATCCTAGGCTTTAATAGAAACAGTTAATAATGGTTCAGACAAACCCACCAAGGATATAGAATTTTATTCTATTGCCAAATATAATGACCATCCATCTGCAGATAATTTTGTGAATCAGGAAGAGAATGAGAAAGTAAAGTTCATTTTAACCTGACAAATATTTCAGCTCGGTAATAACAAGTAAAAAAAAAAATAAATAAATAAAATAAAAACCACACAAAATAAGTGCTAAAGATAGTTTAAAATCAAGAAAAAAAATATTGAAAGCTTCAAAACTTAAATTTTTTTCTGTTAATATTGGTGACACAGGAAAAGTACGAATACCAGATGTAGACAGGAAGAAGTGACCCGCAAAATTTATTAGCTGGAAGTTCAGAACGAAGAATTTTAACTTTATAGAACAAAATGGGGGAAACTTCCTCAGTGGAATGTCAGAAACCTGTTCACAGTTTGTGACGAAAAATTTGTTTTGGTCGAAAATGTTCTAGATCAAGCTATACCACTTCGAGAATGTATCAGAAAATCATCTCTTTTCGGAGGTCAAGGATATCAACAATGAGTTTGCAAGGGAGAGGGCCAATCTGGTAAGTGTACAGGTAAAAATCTCTCGAAAACTGTGTAGTTCTAAGCGTCATAATAGTCTGTGTAGCTCTAAGCGTCATAATAGTTGTGGCTAAATAAGTAAACTTCCTAATAAGTGCCTAAGTAAGTAATAAATAAATGTAAGTAAATATTTTTTTAATATGATTTTCATTTATTTTTGATATGGAACTGTTTTATGTAAATTCTAATGGTATAAATTGTTTTCTTTATTCAGATCTTACTTAACAAAACATAAAAATTATCTAGAAAAACTAGTTTTAGTACAAAGTTCTGTTTTGTTTAAATAAAAATAAAGTATTTACTAAAATAACAAGCTAGGCTTTGTTTTAAGTAATTTTCATCATTTTATATTTTTAATAACTTTTACAACATATATTCTAAAAACTATTCTTTTGCCTAATATATCTGTCTTAAAATAACTACTGAAATGAGCGTACAAAAGAGCTACTGTTATGTAAATTTTTAAACTGAAATATATGTTTTTTTCTAAGTTTTCCTGATGTTCTTCAAATTATTACTAATATATATATATATATACTTATGTGCGCTATTAGAGCCAAAAAAATAAATAATTTGATTTAAAATCTTAAACTTTTTTTGAAAAGATTCCCAGATCATGATAATAAGTTAATTCTAACATTACAGTTATCTAACATTATTATGTCACTATTATATTGTAGATTTAAGCAGATAAATGTACAAATAATAGTACATCAAGTTGTATTTCAATCGTAAAAGAATAATTGTTTCACCAATATTTTTTCCTTTCCCATCAACACTGAATTTACAATACAGTATTAGTAGGTGGAAGACAATAGTTGAATTATTGTGTATACATCTCTCATAAATCCTAATACCAATTCGAGGAAATGAAGATATGGCAGGCCTTTTCTTGTTGTTGCTGAATCATATGTCATAACAATGCCATGTCTTTTTCAATTAATTTTACATGTCTTGCTACGTCATAAGAAATCCTTATAATGTACACTGGCACAACATGAAACCAAGAATTATTGCTGCATGGATTCGAATATGAACTCCAGGGTAAAGATCAATATTGTATTACAGCCAATGATATCTGAAATTCATCTGATGAGGATTTCATAGAATTGTACTCAATGTCATCATAAATACCCCACTCTACTGCTATAATGTGAGAAAATAATCACATTAGAGCTGCGAGATGTGAACCAAATGGTTAGCACTCTGATATTAGGTTCAACAGCTAATGATTTCAATACCCACCACAGTTTAAACAGTAGGTGCAGGTCTAATTAGCACTTGTGTGAAAAAAATGACGGTTGAATGACAAATAAATCAAATCATAAATCACATTTATTAAATTATTAATATATTTCAAAACTTTATCCTATGATCACCAGATTAAATAACAGGATCGCTTAAGATCCAATTTCTTTCTGAAATTATTTTAAATCTTTAATTATGATGCTAAGTTTCTCTCTAATTAAAGGCAATTAGAAATCTTATCTTGTCTCTCAAAAATCTTCAATATTGTTCATCATAATGCTGAAAATATGTGTTTTGTTTATTGTCTAGGTAAAAAAAAGGAAGTTGAGTCAATATTTCTTAGATTTAGACACTGACGTGAGAAAATGATGGCTTAAGAAGGAACAAAGACCTGTTACCAAGTATAGGTATAAGTATCTCTTAAAATATATGTTTCTGAAATTAGCTTATGAATAAAGCAAACTTAGGCAGACACCTCATAGGAATTCTGTAAAACTTTTATAATTTTGAGACCATAGTGTTCAAATCTTTGCAAAGAAAACAGCTCCGTCACAGAAACTGTGAATGATAAATTTCTCTTTATAAAAACAAAGCTTATACATTAGGAATCCTTAGTATAAATCCATGACATTTTTAGATGTTTTTAAAAAGTAAAATATCTTGTAAGAAACTTAATTATTTTCTTAATATTAACTCTGCTGAGCTTTTAAATTTCCTCTTGTCTGTTCTTACGGATGCTTTTTAATCAGTTCAGTAAAACTTCATGAGTAGCTTCAAGTTTAGAAGAATAATTTTACAGGATACATGAGACAGGCTAGTAACCATATATAATTTTTCCCCAACAGTGGGCCCTTGTGTATCATCCCTTCGGCACAACAAGGCCGGAGACTTCTACTCAATTATCGTTACCTACGTCACACCATCACAAACACGTTTATAGGGCAGGACACATTCATCCATCATCTTAGGAAAGGACAAGAAACACAGAGAAAGACGAAATACTTCCATGCCCGAGCCGGGATTCGAACCCAGTTCCTCCCCATCCGTAGTCAGGTACGCTAACTACTACACAGGGTGGGCGGTAAAATTATTGTAGGAGTCATATGGAAAGAACAATTTTATTAATCTTGATTTCAATGAAAAGCTTTTTTTTCATTTAGATACAGATTAGGAAAAATGGAGTAACGTGTTAAAAATAAAAATTCAAAAAAAAAAAAAAAAAAAAAAATACTCTTTTAACTATTATAGAAATATTTTTTCGAACTTAAGATTTACACTAAAGTAACAGATCGTACAGGTATTTCACGAGCTAATACGATGAAATATATTTTAACTAAATATTAAATTCTCTATCGAAAAGGATTTGCTTACCTGAAGTTTGTTTATTTATATTAATAACTATTTAAATAATATTTTATTAACAAAAGAGGATAATTTAATAAAATGTGTTAATTATAAATCTGTATATAGTATTTTATTGATATTTTTCAAGAGTAATTTTTAGATACAACTAACTATCGTGTAATAATTTAAAAAGCTTTTGTTGAGTATATGTCTTAGAAAAGTTAATACTGTTTGCTTAAAAACAAATAAATAAAATGTTAATTATTATTAATATTCTTTCATTACTTCCATATTACTGAAAATATTTATTTTGATATATAGTGGAAAAAATAATAATATTTATATTTAATTCTATCTTTAAAAATATATAAAATGTGAGGTATAAGAAACTAATATTTATGACTAGGAAACAATTAAAAGTAAGTATTTAATTTGGGAGAGGAATCAGAATTAATATAATAAACTAAATGAATTACTATCCTTGCGGAAGTTGAACTATTTTACAAACAATATAATACGGAGATTTCTTTCTTTTTTTTAAACGAAATGTCGTTGCAAAAACTTGTGAAATTAGCATTCAATATTTTTTACACAATCTTTTTATACATTATATTTAAAAAATAAATTGTATTTTAATAATTAATTGTCAAGAATTACATTCAATATAAATGAATGTATTCGTAATTTTATTTAGGAATAAAATTAGATTAACTTTACTTAAATAAATTGGTTAAATATAGAATGAAAACTAGTCCTATTTAGAATATAAGTCTGAAAAGTTTAAATTTATTTGAAGAATCTAAATATATTTTTATGAAACAAAAACATGTCCAACCTAGAATAATAATTTGTTTTAAATAAATTTGCTTCAATTTTAAAAAATTAATATTTTTATAATTTATATATAAAACCCAAATAAATTATTACGAAAGACAAAGTTTTAAAATCAATGTAATGTAGCTTTAGTGAATTTAAAATAAAAATCAAATGGCTTCAATTTTCCAAAAACAGTTC
>JAPDSC010056871.1:0-36582 GCA_026290005.1 Latrodectus geometricus | reverse complement strand
TTATTGCTTTATTACTTAATAAAAGCAAAAATCTCAGTCTTAAAAAATATTAGTGATATTTTCTTTGTCTTTGAACTTCACTATCTGTAAACAAGTAAAAAATAATAATGATAATATCAAATTCCAAAAGTTAAAACAAATTAAAGTTTAGAATGAAGGGAAAAGTTTTTGTAATTTAGTTGTTAACAATATACTTAAATGTTGTGTAACATTTTTTGTTGTCATTAGTGAACAGTATTTCTTAAGAGAAAGCTTCACATAACAGATTTCTTTCAATTCTGTAGTTTTAAACATTTATCATCCTCTAAGCATCATACTAACAAGTAGATATTAGGCCTTACAAATATTTAACATGTATTTACCCTTTCAACTGGGCATCATTTGATCAAGCCTAAGAAAATCAAAATGTAAGATTAATTTTTCCACAAATTAAACTTCTGTGAATTGAATAATACAGTAAAAAAAACTAACTGGTAACCAAACCATTCATGACTTAACAATGGTGGTACACAAAGCTTTTCTCAAAGCAGGAATAATTCTTACTTATCTACTCTTACCATTTATTTGTTTTTAATAAACATTTAGTTTCTGGGAGAAATATTTAATAATTCTACTATACCACCCCGGCCTTCTGTTCAAAATTCTGCTGTAATCTTTCTCAACATTTTTTGTGATAATATATGTGTTATTGACTATTTTTTCAAGTATATGTGTTATTGACTATTTTTCCATTTTCTCTTTGTTAGGCATACATTTCTCTTAAATTAATTTTGACAAGTGTGTTTAAATGTATAGAATTCAAATAACTCTTTCTATGATTGCCATTACATTATCATAACATGCCTTTCATAGTATATTATGATTTTTATGCAGAAGAAGTTATTATCATGTTTGCTTCAAACTTGCATGATGATACTTTTCAAAGGTGGCAGTTACAAAATAATACATATTAATAAATACATTAGCAATACTTACTGTACTACATTTTATTGAGAAAGATTTATCTACACAAAGAGTTTCACGCATAGATTTATTTATAAATTATTTTTATAACTAATTTTGAATTGTAATTCTAGAATTTACAACTCTGCTTTGTTAAAATTGAATGAAGCAATTCTGAATTTAAAATATTGCCAAGATTAGTGTAATTCTGATTTAGAATATATTAAATATTGCTTGGAATTAAAAAAATTAAAATGTTTTGAGTAGTATAAAATTTAGTTAAGTATTGGACAGATATGACTTGAAACTATTTTTGCAGTGAATCACTTTCTATAACAAAAATTTTACTTCCTACTAAAAAAATGTTTTAATGAGGAAAACCTTTTATGTAAAACTAATTTAACATAACCACAAATTTTTTATATATTTCCAAAATATATATATTAAAAGTGTTGAAATTAGGTTAAAATTTTAACTATTATGATTTTGTACATTAACCAAAAATTAGACTTATTAATCTTAAAAATCATCAGTTTCCAGATTCACATTGCAGTGTTAGTGTTTTTTTAGGATTGTTCTTGTATTTAAAAATATTTGTGGTGTTGAATTTCTGTTTTTAAACCATTTTCATCCTATTTGTTATCCAAATTGATAGTTGAATTGTTTCCTCTTTTAGTTCAACAGTGGATTCAATACCCATCTCAGGCTTAGATGTATGTACTGGTTTAGAATTCATTTTAAACTATAATTAGAATGACTTCTAAAAGACAAATGAACTAAATCAATCATATCTGTTAATCAATTTTTATATTACACTTCTTAAGATGCCATATATAAAAGCAATTTACTATATTATTTTCATGCATATGATTAATTCCTATATGGTTATGAATCATTAATAATTAGTTAGTTGTTAACTATCATTAATTTGTATAAATATGCGACTTTAGTAAAACACTTAAAATGCCATGCACAATTATGCATATGGTATTGTAATTTTAACTAAATATACAGTTAAATTTCACTACTTGTATATCCATTGTTTGATAGTCAAATAATAGCAACCTTTATAAAGTAGTAAAATAATTTCTTATTAACAAAACCTTGGAAAATTTTATTTTTTTAAGATTGGAAATGCTAATCTATAACGTAATTACAAATTGTTGAAACAATTAATATGCTATCTTTTTTCTATCTTCCTTTTATTTCTAAGCAATAAAATTACCTACATTGAAATTATATTAATATGGCAGTGTTTTATTTTAAGTTAACCTGTACAAAAAGTGATATTTTTAAACTACAAATAAAAATTTTCTATTTGTTCAAAGTTATAAGACAATAAAAATAAATATCAGCTGATATTTTACTTTTGTAGCAAATATTTACAATTAATATAGCAAAATTTGCTCCATAATTAATTAATGTGCACTATTGTATTCTGTATATTTACTGCCTCATATTCTAGTTTAAGTGAATCCTCCTTTTTGTAAAATTTTAACTTAGTTTGACTACAAGTAATACAAATCTGTAAATGTTTTCCTGTATGGTAACCACTAACCATACGTTATCATCAGTTATACCATACTTTGTCAATTAGTTATTGCAGTGCTGAAACAACTTCTTGAAACTTTTGGAAAAAATTCTTTCAGGTACTGTTAACCCTATATAAAAAATAGTATTATATATGGTTAATCTGTACCCGAATTGAAAGTTTTCTTTTTACATCTACAAGATTTTTCAACAAATGCTGGCTGAACTTATCAAGAATTTTGTTTTTAATATTTATATTTCAGACTGCTTTATTTTTGTTCAATAATTTATAATTTCTTATTAAAAATGTTTTCCACATATTTGTATTTTATTTTGATTATTAAAGTAATTTTATTAATACTTGTGTTATAGTATAACTAATTTAAAAAATTAAGTAATTATATAAACTCTATAGTTTTTAATAAAATGCATGAAAAAAATAAACTATTTTACTGAATTTCCTGATTTTTTAATTTTTTAGTACACTTTGTAGATGCCATAAAAGTGTATAAATTAGTTTGATTAAGTCTATATAGAAATCATCAAAAATATTTATTTTGTATTTTTTCATTCTGTTCATTGTTTTAAATCAAATAATAGTTTGTAGTGTTCCTTTAAAAGTTGCTTATGAGATTAGATATCAGTTACCAAGTGTTGAAAGCATCAGTTATCTGTTGCTTAATACAGTGCTCGAACATCTTATTGAATCTCATGGAAAAAATTCCTTCATGTACTATTAATTATATATAAAAATATTATTAGACATAGTAATCTGTACCAAAATTGAATGTTTTCTATTTCACATATGAAAGATACTTCAACAAATACTAACAAAATTTATCAGGAATTTTGTTTAGTAATTTTCAAATTTCAAACAACTTTATTTCGTCTATTAATAGTTTTATGGTTTACAATTTCTTATTAAACGTTTTTCATATTTTAGTTTTATTTTCTCTACTGGTGTAATTTTATTAATACTTGATTTATAGTATAGTTGATGAAATTGATTTTAAAAAATTAAGTAATTTCATTAGTAAATAAACTTTGCTTATTTATAATCAAAACTTAAGAAAAGTAAACAATGTTTACTGAAAATCATGGTTTTCTAATTTTTACTGCATTTTGTGAATATTATAAAAATGTAAAAAAATTACTGTATTTTTCCTTTATATAATCCACAGTGTCGTATAATCTTAGAGATCTTTTTCTACGAGTAAAAGAGAAAAAAATGTTGCATGATCCTCAGTGCAGTATAATCCACAGCAGTTTTTTTCGTCTAATTGTCAAAGATACATACTACTGATAATGTGGGTGTCACATGGAATAAAAAAATGCACAGCATAATTAAATAAATTGCACAGAAAAAATTTTTATTATGAAAAATATCTGATGGTGGTGTTTGAATCCACCCCATTGCAAAGTGCCACAAGCTGAGATTAAAACAAGAGATCGATTTAGAGAGATAATTCCAAGAAGATTCTAGAAAAACTTATTGATTTTTAGTTTCTATTAACTTTTAAAATGAGGTTAAACATATTTTAAAAATAAAATATATTTGTTTTATGAATAATTAAATGAAAGAAATGGATTAGTTTCAAACTGCGCATTGGATATCTTTTTCTTTTATACCACGCGTACTTTCTTTTACACTTTACATTTAACATGTTGGTAGCCATTTTTTTATTTGCCCTTTCTATAACTTTTATTTAAAATCTCTTGTGAAACTTAAACATTTTCACTTTCGTATGACAAAATACAAATTTTGAACATTTTCAAACTGAAATGACCCACGTCAAGACAAAATGCAAATTGATGTTAGAGAATTGCAATTGCAATATATTTCAGAGGAACCAACTTCATTCTTGAAATGTGATTGGACAAAGCTGATAACTGAAATAAATCAGCTGTGTTGGGTCGCCACCTATTTATTTTATGAAACATAAACAGCATTTCTTTCACAAGCTTTTTGATTGAAAATGTTTTTTTTTAATCAGATTATCTGTGGTGGCATATAATACGCACAAAAAATTTGAAACTTTTTTAACGGATAATCCGTGGATTATATACAAGAAAAAATGGTAGTTTGATCAATTTATTTTATTTGGTAAAGCAAATTATCATTTCAATATGATAATGCCCCAAAATATACATTATTTTCTTTAAAAAAAAATGAGTGTCAAGTTATATTTAGATCTTATTTTCTTCATTCTATTCCGTGATTTAAATCAAATAACAATTTATAGTGTATTCTTTTAAAAGTTGTTTATAAGATTGAATATCAGTTATCAAGTGCTAAAAGTGTCAATTTATCTTATTACCTATATTAGTTATTGCAGTGCTGAAACTTCTTTTCTAATCTTTTGAAAAATGTTCCTAAATATAATTGATATTCATATAAAATCTTTAAATATAATACCTTGTACATAAATGGAAAGGTAAACTATGTATTTATATATAAATGCTTTCGACTGTAAAACTAACCATACTTTACCATCAGTTATCTAGCATTTAGTTATTGCAGTGCTGAAACATCTTCTTGAAACTTTTGGAAAAAATTCTTTCAGGTACTGTTAACCCTATATAAAAAAAATAGTATTAAATATGGTTAATCTGTACCTGAATTGAAAGTTTTCTGTTTTACATCTGCAAGAGTTTTCAACAAATACTAACTGAATTTATCAAGAATTTTGTTTTTAACATTCACATTTCATTTAAAGTATATAAAGCTGCTTTATTTTTGTTAAAAAATTTATAATTTCTTATTAAAAATGTTTTTCACTTGTTTGCATTTTATTTTGATTACTAAAGTAATTTTATTAATACTTGTGTTGTTGTATAGCTAGTTTTAAAGATTAAGTAATTACATAAAATAAACTATTTTTACTGAATTTCAAGTTTAATATTTTAGTACTTTTTGTGAATGCCATAAAAGTGTATAAAATTAGTTTAATTGGCTAAGTGTATATGGGAGTCATCAAAAATATTTTTGTATTTTTCATTTTATTCATTGTTTTAAATTAAATAACAATTTATAATGTTCCTTTTAAAGTTGCTTATGAGATTAGATATCAATTATTAATTGCAGTGCTGGAACATCTTATTGGATCTCATGGAAAAAATTCCTTCAGGTACTATTAATTATATCTAAAAATATTAATAGATATGATTAATCAGTACCTGAATTGAATGTTTTCTATTTCACATGACCAAGATACTTCAACAGATACTAGCAGAATTTATCAGGAATTTCGTTTATAATATTCACATTTCAAACTTCTGTATTTATGTCTATTGTTTGATTATTTACAACTTCTTATTAAATGTTTTTCATATTGGTTGGAGGGAAAGTTCTGTCATATTTAAATTTTTCCCTTTAAATATTACAAGTAAATGATAAACGGTAAAAAGGGCACCTTTTATATTATATAGCAGCTAAAAAAACAAAACAAAAAAAATCCAATGGACTCACTAGCCAGATGTTTTTTTTTTTTATTTACAAGAAAAATCACCTGCCTATTTACACAGCAGAACTTTCCCTCCAACTCAATATTTTATTTTCTTACTGATATAATTTTGATAATACTTGTGTTATAGTATATTTGTTGAAATTGAGTTCAAAAAAATTAGTTTCATAAATATGTGTGAATTTTGTATAGTTTGTAATCAAAAATCATGAAAAAACTATTTTTACTTTATTTCACAGTTTTAAATTTTTAGTGCATTTGAATGTAGAATTCCATATTTTCTTAAGGATTCTGTAGAATTTAAATGTCATTATTTTATGAAATGTATTTCCATTTGATTTGCTAATAATTACTTTTTCGTTTGTACAAATTTTTTATTTCTAGAGACTAGAGAAAAATAGGAAAATGTTATTTCGATTCATTGAAACAAAAGGTTAAATAACCTCCTACTTTCTTAAACAACTGAACAATAAATTGATTTTCAAGATTTCACAAGAGTAAGATAATATAACTTTTTACTTATTCTCCTAACAATTTCTAAAGCTTCTTATAAATATTGTATGTTTAGGATAAGAAGTTTCTTGTCAAATGGAATACTTATTTCTTCTTTTTCATCTTCTCCGTTTCTTAGATAAATGAATGATATGTGCAAAACATCATATATTCTTTATTAATATTTAATTTTATTTGAATGTTTCTAAATATTGCAATAAAAGTCTAATATTTAGTGTGTCTAGAAAAAAAGTTTCTCATGGCTTCATTACAACATGTAGGATGTAATTTTTAAATTTGATGTATTGTCATTTTTATTTTTAACTAGAAATCTTATATCAAAATTAAAATTGGTTCAAAATGAAACCTTTTTAAAAATTTTATATAAATTAAAATGCAATGAATTTTGAATTCAAAATAATATCCTAGCAAACAAAATTTTGTTTGCTAGGATATTGTGATAATGAAGTTTAGTCAGAGGTTTATTGTTATATATATATATATATATTTCATATTATATGTTTCATATTGAAATCTTATGGCTTATCTTAATACATTTAGATATCAGTATTATATTACATCAGGAAATTGAATAAAAAATGTTTTTATAAGGCTATTATTGATAAAGGAGCCCATGCCTCTTGTTATTTGTTATTCATGATGATAAATTCTGGCAAAGGAATGAAATTTGTTTTCTCCTTGGTTAGCAGACACAGCAGTTCAAGGTAGTTCTTGTAATCTAAGGTGGAAGTCTTCAATCTCTTAAATTTAATTGGGCTTTGGCTAAACTTTATAATTTACTGAATAATTTGCTAGCATTGTTGGCACATTTGGTCACTTATCAGTAGATACTGACTGTTGCAATTGTTATTGAAGGTTAAGAATAATATTGGCAGAATTCCTGGGGTGTAGTAGAATGACTATTTTTGTTATAATGTTAAAGCTCTTGAAATGTGTGATTTGCATTTATGCAAAGGAAATCAAAAAATTACATGTATAATCTCCTGTTCAAATACCTAAAATAGCATAGTGCCTTGTGTTGGCACAATATACATTGTTCTAAAACAAAATTGAGATCAATTCCTTAATGCTGTGTTGCTACTTATTTATATACAGATTTACATGAATTAAAAAAGATCAAAATCACATTTAGAAAGCATCTACTGATAAGTGACCAAATGTGTCAATTTAAATTCAATATGAATCAACTATGGCATTTGTCCATGAATATAGAACTGGCATATATTAATTTGAAATCTAATGCGGCTGTGAATATTAATTTGGTGCAAGGCATTTGTAATCTAGAATGATGTATAATAGCCTTAATAATTATAATTTGTATTAATGAAGGCAATGATTTTTCATAATTTTGTTTACATGAATTTAAAACATCAAGAATTCTCATCTTAAAACAGAATCTATTTTATAAATCTCAGTGTATATTACCTCAGACATTTTCATTATCAGAAAAATATTGGATTTGATGTATCTTTTGTCTTACCAAAGAGAATATATATTATTTTTGATGACTTTTCTTTTTTGAAATAAGACTGGTAACATAATGTGAGACTTAGAAGTAAGACGGATGTTTTTTAAAAAATTCTATCTTTTTAAGTTTAAAAGAAAAAGATGTCCATTACAGTATTCTGTTGCACAAAGCAATACATGTTAAGATACTTAAAAATAATTTAGAAAAAATGAGGATGCTTGATAACTGTCTAATGCATCTAAAATTATTCAGAATTTTCTGTGTTTTAAAAATTTTGTAATTTATCGAAGTATTTAAATAATTAAGGCCACACACATATCTATGATTTTGAGACTTTTGATCTTATTAAAGATAGCAATATTCCTTTTATCTTATTTTACTGTTAAATGGACAAAACTATTTTCATTTATGTAAAGCATTTTGCATTGGCTACTCTTTCAGAACAGTCTCTTTCATAAATTGTAATTTAGTGTCACTAGTCATACATCTTCATAGGAGATATCAACAGTACAATAAGCAACAGTTTACTTATACAGAGCAAAGTATCTGTTATGTTATTACACAAAAAAGCCAGTAATAGTGGGAAAACATTAGGTTCTGCATATTGAAATAGAAAATTTTAAAATCATATAGAGCATTTAGAAGATAATGTAAATGAATTGGAAAATTTATGATAATATGTTGAAGTTGAAAGAATACTAGCAAATTAATAATAATTACAAAGTTTGAAGAAGCCTGAATTATGAATGTTATAAAAGAAAAATTTAAGCTTGAAAATTTTCTATTGAATGATTAATATATAAACTAGAAGTATAGATCTGTAATTATAAAATGTAAAAAAATGTTTAATAAATAGGTGAAAAACAACTTATAAGAAATAGTAATGAGATTAAAACATAAAAAATTCCTTTAATTTGTGAAATGGGATTTTTTTTTAAAATTATTTTTGTCATTTTTGATATTGAGCTTTTTATTTACGAAGAAATTGCTTTTATACTAATAAGCACATAGTGGATTAGTTACTAAGGTCATTTAAACTTTTTAAAAAATTCTTAAACTATCTGTAATTATATACAATACTTAAGTAGTTAACATAATGAAATTTTAATATCTATAGGAAATTTCAATTGAAATGATTGTTAATTTTAAATCCAATTTTTATAAAAATATTCATAAATTTTGTTATTTTTATTGTCATTTATAATTGCAATTGTGTACAGTATAAGGTATATATAATTAAAGTATATTTAATTACAAAATAATAAGTAAGAAAATATTTTTTATTTAGTAAGGGCATTTCCTTGAAAAATTTGGCTTGCCAAATAAAAAAACTATTGTCATCTATGAAAATTTATTTGCTTTTATTACTCTTTCATAATTGTCTGTTCAAAGCTGGCTTTTGAACTCTGAAACTTCTGGAATTTTTTTTTTTTTTTTTTTTTTTTTTTTTTTTTTTTGAGAATCTACAAAATCTTATTCAATCATTTGAAAATAAAATAGTATTTAATGACTTCAATGTTAAATCTTTCAGTAGAAAACAAAAAAATTATAACTAGATTATCACTTATATTAATTGGCTATGTAACTATGTACTGTCACCTTAACTACTTGAAATTTTGCTAAGAGCTGTCTGTCAGGCTTCCCGCCTAATAGAATTATTGAAAACGTTTCTAATTTTGAACAAAATCTCTACAAACCAAAGTGATTTTGCTATGAACTCATGATTCTAAAAGCAATATACTGGAAGCTAATTTTCATCTCATTACTATATGGAGAAGTTAATTTGTGAAAAGTGTATTGTAATTAATACTAAATTATAGAAATTCAAGAAATGCTTAATTTAACAAAGTGAGGAACAATATAAGTTGAACTTCTCAGGTGATTACATGAATATATGCTGATAGATATTAAAGCTGTGTACAGGTGATTGATATATAGAACAACACATTTGCATGAATGTACAATTAAAGAAGCTGCTAAATCAGAATAACTGAATGCAAGTTAGTCAGGTGGAAATGACCATGGATAGGTTTATGGAATGTAAAAGAATTGAAACATGATGGTGTGCCTAATCAAATACTTCAAAAGTTAACATTTTTACATGGTATGCTATAATCTAGTAAAATTAAGAACATTCTTTTTGAGAAATATTAATTTTCTATCTTTGCTAATGAAATTACTATGTTTAAAATTTAAGGACAATAAGTATAGTGAAAAGATTGAATCTTATATAATTGATATACATTCTGATTAGTTTAGTTTTGGAATCAACTCTTTGCTTGCTATGATGCTGAAGAGTGTCCTGTTCTATTTTGAAAGAGCTATTTATCTGTTCTACTAAATTGCTTCTGGAAAACTAATTTCTTTTGTCAAGCTGCAATTTCTTCATTTTGTAGCTCTTGAAAAATTACAACCAATTTTTTTCCATTAACTACAAGGCCTAATCTTTTTGTTTTAATTATTAAATTTTAATTGTATGTGAAAAAAAAGATTACTTAAAAAACGATTGTTTCAATCTTTTAGGTTTTTATAGTAAACACTTTTGTAAGTGACAATTCCTGCAACATGCGGGGAAAACTCTATAGTGAGTACGGATGATTGCAAGTATGTAGTACATAAAAAGCCTTATTTAGTGCTTCTTTAAGTTTTACATTTTATTTGAAAGATAATTGATTCTGCTGTAGGATTATTGTAATTAAATGTGATAGTAGTGTTCAATTGCTTGTTTGCTGGAAGATATGTATCCAATGTCATTCTTCATGATGAGTCAGTGACCATATGACAGGGTGAAATTATTTGCTAATTATAAACATGTACAAAACTACTTGAAAAATCAGGTATATAATTTTTCTTTTCTATAAACTTTATGTTGAAATATTTTTAGCTGCCTTTTTTCTTAAAAATATATAATGGAGTTTTTTCTATCTACTTTAGAAAGTCTTTACCAATTTTAGTTATGCGAAATTTTTTTGGCAATGAAAAAAAGCTTATATTTTATTATTTTTTTAATGCAAAATTTTCAGTGTAATTCCAAAATTTAAATACAAATTTTCTTCCATCAATAGACTTGAATCCTGATTATCTTTCAATAAATGTAAATATTTATGAGTAGAATATTATGATTTGAAGCAAATAATAAAATAAAATAAAAGTGGATTAATTTCATAATTTAAATTTCATAAATATAGAGAAGTTTAAGAATTCCTGATTTGTTGGCAGGAGTAAAATATTAGAAGCATAAACATTGTGAAAAATGATCATTTTACTCAGGTTGGACTTCATTAATTTTTAATTTAGTTTTTTGCTGAAATCCTATGAGCAAATGCACCAAACCTGTAGATTACTGCACCAGAATGGATTCCTGTGATTTTATGACATAACTTGACATGTACATGTATGAAATTTGTTTGTAGTTATGGTAACCTTTGAGGCTTTTGATATGTGATTCAATTTTATATTTATGATATAGAAAAATTAAGTTTTATTTTGGATGTGAATAAAATTAAAAATCTAACTTTTATTTTAGTGTATATCTGGCATAAAAAGAGTGCTGATAAATTGAATTTGTGTTCTTACAATCTGGAGTGAGAATTGTCTGACTGGTGCCACAATAATTCATCTATGAGTAGTTAGGTGAGAATTTTTATTGTATTTAATAAAAATAACTTTTGTTTCAGAATTTATTTAATTTAATAAGTATTTGTAAAAATATTTGACGTTTATATATTTCGGTTTACTGTGAATTGTAATCCTTGTTAATTAGAAATACAAGTTTTTTCATAAAAATATACCTTTACATTGTTGACTTAGCTTTATTGCTCACTTGTCTCCCTTGCTAGATTGCCCTATACTTATGTTTTTCTTAGCTGTGAACCATTAATTAAGCCAAATTCAGTTCTGCCTATTTAATTACCACTAATTAAGCACTGCCCAGTTAATTACCACTAATTAAGCACAGTCCAGTTAATGACAATGTAGTTTTAATAAAAATCTATGTTATTAATTTCGCTTTATCCCCCATTTTTTCCCCAGGCAAGATTTCATTTATTATGTTTTAAAAGTATGCACCACTTATTTTTTCTAAAAATGTATGTTATTGATTTATAGCACTACTAATACCTGTTTGGTATTGTTATGCATGATGCATTTGTAAAGTGTTTTTATTCTTTTTATTAATTGAAAAGAAATTATAAAAATTGATTATATGTGCATTTTATTTGACCGAGTAGGGGTGGTATTGGTTTTTATAATATGTAATCTTTGTAAAATTTATGGAATTAATTTCTATTTATTAGTTTTGCAATATTTCTGTAGTAATTAATTATAATGAAATATTTTAAATTAAATCTGATAACCTTGTACTATTTTCAAAGTTTGAGTACAATCAGTATTTTGAAAGCCAGATATTATGCGATGTGAGGTAATTTAGGTTAGCAAAAACTGTGAGACATTTGGTACAAAAATTGGAAATCATGCTAAATCTGTTCCATATTGAGTTTGTTAGGTATTCTATAGTTTTATCACTTCTTGTAGTAATGGGAGAATTACTCGAAGTTTCAACTGGAATACTATTTCTAATATTTTGATAAGTGTCATTTTATCACAAGCTTAGTACTTGACCACTTAGTACTGACATCATTCAGTGACACTTCTTAATGATATAGTTTTTGTTCTGTTCTGAACAACTCCTCAGTTTCCTGTTTACTCATAGTACTACAATAACTGGTAGTATCTTAATCATTACTGAGTGGCCACAATATTAATTTCTTTTTATCACCAACGAACACAATGTCACTTTTCAAAGGTTGAAACTTCTTTTTCTATCTTGTGCAGAGTGTTTCTAAATACTTCTTGTGAAACCTTACTTGGAAAGCTTCTCTAACAGTCAATATATCATTCTCAAATAGTTGGAATTAGATTGAGTTTTAGTATTAGAACCGAAACTATTTATTTTTAAAAAATCTTCTTGGTTAATGTTGTAAGAGTTGATTTTGCATGACAGTTGTCAAATGCATCTTGTTTAGAACAAATTCACAATTCTATTAAACAATTTGTGTACATTTCTTCATAGATTAAACTTTCTTGACCTATAGTTTTTTCAAAATACCTTTCATCATAATTCTTAAAACCTTCCCACCAGGAATCATGAGGAGGTATGAATCTCCAATGTACCTCTTGCTTTATCAAACTTTTTCAAAATCAGTTCCCATAAAAGTGTCTTTGCAGATTCAATAAAATTGGTTCCATTATCACTGTATAAAACTGAAGGTTTTCCTCTTGCAACTAAACACTGAAAACAGAAAAAATTCCTCTATCAACAATTATGTGACCAGTTCGAGATGCATAGCTCTATAGCTAGCTCAAGTAAAGAGATAAATCTATGCCTTTGAGCTGTCTTTCAAAATTACTGGATTGGCAATATACACCAATCATTTGAAAAATATTAGCATCTTGAACTCTTCCAGCTGGTACTTTTGCAATGGGTGGATTTATAGGCTTTGGAGAAAACTGCTTGCCAACTCAGGAAACCTCAACTGATTTGACAACTCATCCACAAAGAAACAAAATCTTTCTCCTAAAGAATTCAGTGTGTAGGCAACATCTGCATACCCATTTTTCTCTTGATCAGTGTACTAAGGGATAGTGTGGAGCTCAAATAACTTTGGACTGTATAATTAAAACAATAACAATTTATTATTGTTTTTGTCATAAGCATTCTTAAACAATCAGCTGATATTAAAGTCTTCACAATAAAAAGTTTTCTGAATAGAATAGCAGGGTTTTAAATTTTTCATTATGATTTCTTCTGTATACAGTAGTTTTCAACATAATAATTCCATTTTTCATCATACACAAGAAATAAATCTAGTGTTCTAGACTTTTATCCAATATTCATGTAAATGACTTGTTGGATTAATTATACAATGGCTTTGGCTTCACTTTATTCATTCTCAGAAAGGTCATAATTTCTTTTATTTTGATTTTGGCAATTATACAGGAATCTTCATCAATGCCACAGTATGAATCATCTTTTTGTAATTAGAAATACTTGAACCCAAGAATCTAGTTACTTCAAAATTCAGCATTGAAGTTGTCATGCTTTTGTTTAAAATTCATTTCAATGATATCTTTGGATGAGGGTCTCACATCGCAAAGTAAGTACAACTTGGCCTCTCTCACCATTTCAATTTCTATAATTCAGCTGAATATCCCTTGCTAGGCAAATCAGCAGCATTCATAGATCCAGGGACATATCTCCAAGATTCATTATCAGTTCTTTGATTTTACTCACTTTTTATTTAACTGTTATAAACAAAAATAGTCCATGGGTTATTTCTTTTAATCCATATCATGATAATCATTGAACTTGACCAAAAATATACTTCATGGCATGCTGTTTCAATTGAAATAAAAGTTGAGAGACATGATAGTTGCTGCCAAGGGTTCCAGTCTTGAAATTGTAATTTCTTACTTTCCAGTAAAAGCAACTCTGCTTCTTGCTTGTGCTGATTGTGCTTGTACACAATTCTGTTTCTACTCTAATATTAGTAACCACAGCATATGCCAATTTAGAAACATGAAAGAAATGCATCAAATAGTACTTTGCAACACTCAATCTAAAAATTCTTATACAGCACATTGAGAAGTATTCCACCTTCTTACCATTTCAAGAATTCTTTTATGCTGACCAACTTCATCTTAACTGAATATAATCTTCCAATTGTTCTAAAGAAGTAACTGGGGGGTATCAATGCAACTGGAGAAATTATGCTTAAAGTTTCTAAGGAGCCTATTTACAGCAGAAAGGATGATCCTTATAGATACTTTCTGTAATTCCATTTTCTTAACACATAATTTTGACACTTGTTACTCTATTGTCCATTTAAAAACCTTTCATCAGTTTCTTCACAATAGTCTCAGGTTAAAGACATTTTTGTTCTTGAATTTCTTTCAAAATTCCTTTCAAATAAAATTTAGTAGTTAAGAGCAAGAAAAGAACTACATGTCACTCCAAACACCAGTCCGCAGATTTATAAATAAAATTTCCAGATTATTGCTAAGGCACAAAAACCTATTGGCTGTAAAAATTCCTATTTGCAAAAAGGCTTTTTGCATCTGAGCAAGGACTAATTTTCTCAGTCCTAAATTGCAATACAATATTGGAATTAACTCATGAGATTTTCACTTTTTTCTAAACAGTAGTTTAGACATGGGAATCCTTTCTATGTTAACTGAAGCATTAAAAACAGGCCTTGTCGTTGTGTGGTACTGTTTTCTTCACAACTGGATGATGAGGTAGATAAAGGTAATTGAAAAGAAAGTGTGCATTAATTTTTTATACCACATACCTTTTTATTCAGTTATTAAAAACTTGATTATACTGTTCATAAATTGACCGATTTCTACTATTTAACAATCGAATGTAAACCAAATCTTATAAGTCAAGTCATATTTGGCAAAGGAACATGACCTTCTAACCAAGTCACACATTTTCTTATAACTGATTGTATTATTTTAGCAGATAGATCAATAAATAACTCCTGAAACAGCCAGATCAACTATAACTGGACCATTCTTTAAAAACTTTTTATTTCCAGTCCAGTCAAAAGCATGTGTTCCTGACATTCCAAGTAATACTTTAATTTCATCGCCTACTTTAAGAGAATTATGGTCAGTCACTCTGACATCAGTCCATATTCTTTCAATTCCATTATCCAAGGTACTTTTGTAATACATCTAACATTGTCACAAATTACTGGTTGATCCAAACAAATTACTTAACAACTGAATTTATGTTCATTACTAAAGCAACTTTGTATTGAAAATGCAATTTCTCATCAGATGACATATCTCCAAACAATTTTTTTTAATTTTCAAACTTTAATATATTGACTAGATCTTTGAAATATAACTTCTTTCAGAACTTGCATCTATAATAGCACTTATGATTATTTCTTGAATTCCATTTTTTATGCCTACAACAAGAGTTAGTAATAAAATCTTTGAATGAAGTGATTGACTGGTTAAGATATCAAAATTCTTATTCTCATGCCTTTGAGAAACATAACTTTTCCTCTACACAGGAGTAAATTATGCCCTTTTCCACATCTAAAACAAAATTTCATTTAAGAATTTCTCACTTGGTGACTTTGATTGTGATGTAAAAAGTAACAGCCAGATTTTGCCTCTATAGTTTGTCTTTCTCTCTTGAATCAGCTTTTTACTTGATCACATTGCCAAGAATTGTACTAATTTGTTTTAAAGGGCAGTTTCTTGTCTTGTGTAGCAAATAATTCAGATGTTGAAGGTGTCTAATGATTTAACAAATTTTGATTTTAAGCTCAGTTTAATATTAATAAAAGTTCTTTTTCCAGAATCCATACTTTTAACAAAAGACTGAGAAGCAATTTCAGTCTTTTGTTAAAAGTATTGATTCTAGAAAAATAATCTTCCTTTTGCTTCTACCTTACCCTCCAAAAACTAATAAGGAGCCCTGATCAGTTTCAGTGACAACTTCTGCACATTCCATTTCTGGAACTATTGTTTGTAGACTGTCTTAATATTTTGATGGCATGAGATTTATCAGGCATGCACGGCTTGACAAAGGGAAATGTTGCCACATGCTTTTCTCTTGCTGCTTTCAGCACTTAGGCTGTGTGTTTCAAGTTCATCGTATAATTTTCTTAGACGTTTTCTCTAGCTTCTCTTTTTTCAAAACAATGAATTATAAATCTCTCATATACTGCTGAAATAACAATTCTTACCATGTCTTGATTGTAGTTGTCTCAAAGCTTTTGTGTAGTTTTCTCCACCAGGACACAAACTAAGCCTTTCTGCATTGCTTGATTGTGATACAGAAATTTATCATAGTCAAATCACCATCTTAAATTGGCCCCAGGAACATTGCCAATTTTTCATTTTTTGTCAAATATTGGAAGTTTGATTATAGGATATTGCAGTAGTGAATTTGAGTTACTAAATGACATACAAAAACATTTTATTTCCCATGTAAACTGATAAACTTCTCTAATTTAAATTCAAAAGCATGAAACTTGCCAAGATTTGTTTCACATTCATTTATATCTATTGATCTTATTTTTATATCAGACTTCCAGTAAAAGTTCAGCTCATACTTTTTCTGCCAAATATAGAAAATTCATCTTTTCTACTGTATTTCTGCTAATTATCTAAGTTGGTCTCAGATTTTTCAAATTTATTGCATGATTGCATAAACAACCAGCAATGTTGTTCTCTAGTTTGCCTAAGCAATGTCATCTACACTCTGACTGCTAAATTAATAATATCAAAATTCAAACACAAAGTTCAGAGTCCTGTCACAGACATCATGCCTTGAAAACAGACCTCAAAAAGATTGAAAAATTATTAAGCTAAAACATAACTAAAATAATAAAACTCAAATTTTTAGTTTTTCTAAAATTCAAATTTAGAACTTCCATTTTCTATATTTACATAATTGCTTTATGTCAGATGCAAAATATAACTATTAGCTATTCTAAAAGTAAAATTAAACTATGTCACCAAATACAATAAATTTAAAATAATCAATACAATGTAGGTGTCTTTAATGTACCACTGTACTGAACATTAATGCATGTTTTCCATTCATTCTATATAAATATTTGAGTATTTAAATTTCAAGATTTATGATTGTTTTTTCTTTCTAGTATATTCATTATTTAGCTTTACATATTAAATAAATTTTTTTCTGGATTTGTTACAATTGGTTTTATGATTAAACAATTAAGTTTCCTTGTACAATAATACTGGCTTCTTATCAAATTTTTTAGTCAAATCACATGCAAATATTATTTTGCTTCTCTGGATTTGAATAACAGTCATGTATGATCAATTTTATTAATGTGATTCATAATGCAAATTGTCTAAAATATGTTGTAATCTCTGTTTAAACTAGTATTTGTAGATAAATGTAAATATTCATCTTTATTCTTTTAGTCGACAGGTTCAAATCCTTACATTTCTTTCACAGTAAGTATCTATTATCAATAAGTTTCAATTACCTCTTTTCCCTAATCACAGATTTTATAGTAAGGAAAAATTACAGGACATATTAAAAAATAACTTGTTCTTAAAATTTGCATTTGATTGAGAGTCATGAATGCAGTTAAGATAAAACTTTTGCTTGCGAAAATTAAGTTATTAATGAAAATGCATGAAATATTTTAATTATATGTAACACTTTTTGCTGTGATTCTGGATTGGTAACCTCAATGTCTCTCTTTACCTTATGTAAACATTATTGATTGGTGAATCCTTTAATCATCTTTTCACTCTAAGAATCAGACCCCTTTCTATTTTACATGCCAATTAATTTTTATGTGAATTATATTTAAGACATTAGCTAGTTAGTAAACTATGTTTGAATATCCTAAATAATTTAGTTACTTTTGTCTAAGCACATTAATTTCATTTTTGATAAATCTTTCTGTAAAATGTGTTGCAGTTAATTTGAAATTATTCTAAAAGTTGTTGAAAGAAATGAAATCCCTAATTATGAAACTATTAAAAAATTTCTAAATAGGTTCCTAAAAATAATAAAAGGATTTTACAAATAGTTAATTATGTATAATAAGGGTTGTTTTTGATTATGTAAATGATGTTACAATTTGTTTTTTGTTGCTGTTTTAAAATAGTAACTTTAACAACTTTGAAACTGCAAAATATACCAAATTCTGTAATGTTATATAAATTTTAATTACTTGTAAATGCTTTGATTATTAGTTCATGATTACTAAGCTCATTGAACACAGATTTCAAAATCTTGTTTCCTGAGGTAAAGATATCCGAATTGTTGGTGCTCTGCTCTTTGGTTCAACAGTTTGTAAGCTTGATTCCATTAAGAGCGTGTATGTTTTTAGTAGTGCATTGCCCTCTTTATCCAACCTAACTGGACTAATTAACTCTTGTGTAAAAAACAGTGACCATAGAGCAACTACTAAAATAAAGGAAGCTTAAGGTAAAATATTTTAAACCACTGAATTCTGTAGTATTTGTATATGTTGAGAAATTCAATGATTGATTTCAGATATTTTTGATGCATTTGAATTATTAACTTTGTATTGTTGTCCAAGAACTGAATCATTTATTGAATTGGTAATTCTAGCAATACATATATGCTGCTTCAAATTTCAACCAGGACTTATATCTGACTAAGAAGTTTGTCAGTGCTTGATTAATGTTTGCCTTTTTATTCATTTGTCCAAATTCTGTTGAAAAATGTTTTACCAAAAAATATTTCCATTTATTGATTTAATGTTCCTTACAAGTTATGTATATTTAGCGGCATATGCACAATGAAATCTTTTACCGTGGTTTCCAACCTGGCGATATATTTGTTAATAAGAAATTAGTTGTGCTATATCTTCTGCACTTTTAACACATTCTTACTTAGTTTATTATGTTATACAAAAATTTCAATTAGTTTACAAATTTTATGTTAGTCTTTTCTTTTGTAGAGTGGGCATATTATCAATGAAAACTTGTCCTATTATATGAAATTACATCTATTATCATTAGAAACTGATGATCTGAAAATGTTAAGTATGTTTTCCGGAAAAAAATAATTGGGAGCAAATATCTCATTCCTTTGTCCTCAAAATATTTCTACTTTAATTATCCAATGATATCATTAAAATCGTATCTTGAATTGTTGGTTGTGCTCATCCTCAGCAGGCCAAGTGATTTAGCAATGTCATTGCTCTCTGACCTTAAATTCCATACTTCTTGAATTTGATTGCCATCTTTGATGTTGTTTGTAATAGTTCGGAATCCATTTAATTTATGGATCTCCGTTAAATTTTATTTTGTGTGCCAAAAGTGAGAATAAAGCACCAAATAATCAGTTTAAATCCATCATTCAGCTTGACCAATTTTACTGTACAATTTTACAATACACTGCCAGATGAGTTCTTTATAAAGCTGTATTTATTTGTATACTGTATTGTATGTATTTAAAAATTACCACTAGAAATTTAAAACAAAATTAAGTGAAAGTTATATTTTTCTAATGTAAACATAGCTAAATATGAACTTATGTAGGTGAACAATATTGAGTAAAAACTATATTGTCTATTGATTTAGTAACTTTATTAGATCATGGATTATTAAAATTAAATGCATGATAACTCAATATGTGTATGTGTGTGTGGTACCAGTAAAATGTGTTATTGCAATATTAACTGAAAGGCAATATTAACTGAAATTGCAATGGAATCAGTTTTAAATCATGATCCTGTATTAAAAATTAAGAACTATGAGGAAAATACAGCTTGCTGTAATTTTTAAGCTGAACAATCATTTATCTAATATGAACTAGCCTCAAAAAAATTAAAAACATTCATTGCAACAACTACTGTAATACTATATTTAATGCATCATATTAAAAGTTCTGTTTTTTTTTTTTCTTCCTAAAATTGACATTTTTATATAGATAATATGTTAATAATAAATATTTTAACTTTATATATGTATACATACACACATACAAATAAATTCACTTAATAAATTTTTCATGTGATTAAAAATAATGAGGCAAAAGAAAATTGTAAATTAATCCAGGCTATTGTTTATGGGCAAATTGTCATTTATAGAATGCCAGTCATCATTGATATCTGAATAATTTATTGAACCATCATGAAAAGTTTGCATGATCACTAAATGACATTCAAGTATTCTTTAGAACTATTGGTGAAGATATATGTATTTTACTTTAAAAATTTGTTACTGATATGAGATTGAATAGATTTTACTTTGCTGTCAATTAATCAATTCACCATATCCAATTATTATATAATTTGTAAGTTTATTATTCTTAATATAAAAAAATTTTGTGAACTCCTAATTTACATTTTATAATTTATTAAATTTCTATTATATCTGTTTGTATTTTTTCTCTTGAAGCTCTTTCAATGTATGTAAATAATACTTATATCATTGATAGTGCTGTGCTCTCTTTGAAAGAAATTTTTTGTTGATTTGGATGAATAGATTCTCAACTTACATATGAAAGATATAAAATTTAATGTTAGTTACTTTATAGTATATTGTGAATAAAATATAAGACTATCCCTATTTTCTTTTTCTTCATGTTGAAAAATATTTACATTTAAATGAATACCGAGCTGGTAACTGATTTGGCTTTCATTTCAATAATTCAAGGATGATTTAGGATCTTCTGTTGTTATTAGTAGAGTTAGCCATTTTGTGCAAGAAGTAACCATAAAAATATAAACTAAATCATATATGTAACTAATTTGTAGCTTTGCTCTAGCTTGAATTTTTAAATATTTATGTGATAAATCCCTTGTTCTAATGTACTCTTGTATTCATTACAAGAATACATTAGTTTTTGTTTTGTCTAAAAATTATATTTTTATTGCTCAATGTCTTATTTAAATATCAATATTTATATATGATTAAGTCTTATGTTCATAAACAGTTAAAACATCTTTTTGAAGAAACAAGAATTTTTGACAATTTTCATTAATGATAAGGTGATTATGCCATACAAATGTAATGTTAATAAACAAGCTCATGATTCAAAATACAATCTTTATTAAATACATAGATATATACTTCATTCATTTGCTAAATGTCTTCAAATCAGTAATCAAAAACATTTATTTTATGCTACTAATATATATATAATACTGTAAGATTTCAAATATTATAAATTAACTCTCTTGATATATTAAAACAAACTGTTTCTTATAATTTTAAATTTCATTTGAAATTTGTTAGTCTAATTTGTGTGTGAAAGTAATTATTTATGCTCATTAAGTTGTCTACATCATTTCTTCAAGTATTATGTGTAAATACTTACCTAAATTTTAATTAATTTCTTTTGCAATTATTGAAAGTGTGTTGAAAAAATAACATACTTTCTGAAACTTTATATGCAAACCTAGTTTGATGAATGAAATTTTCATCTCTGAAATTATTGGGAGAAATATTGCTGTCAACATTAGAAAGCTTACTCTATTTCTCAGGTCTGTCCCGACGTGTCTGCAGTGTAGTTATAATGTATTGCATATCATTAAAGCATTAGTAATTTTTAATTAAAATTATGTTATTTTTAAGTATAGTATTGAATTCCTCTAGCCATATTCTTCTCTTCAAACTAAGTACCATTTTGTGATTTTGAAACTCAAACCATGGACAATGTGTAGCAACAATTTTTTTAAGTGCTTAAAATGTATCTTAAAATTACTAATGGAAAATCATAATATGTTTAAAATACTATTTCTTTTTGTGTGTGTAGTTTGTAATTTTAATTTGTTAAAATCACTGAGCTTTCTTGCTTCTTTTCAGAAAGGATAACCGTGGTTTATTCACTTTATATTTTTCTTCCTTGAATGCAGTTTTACAGTTTAAGGTAATTGATTATATATTTTGATGCGATTTTGTGCATTAAATTAATTTCATATTAGAACATTCTAGATTTCTCTCTGAAAAAAGTTAGTAAATGCAATTAATGCATTTTATATTTGTGTCTGAGAATATATGTACATGTGTGTTTGTGCATATCGTGGTTCATGCAATTCCTGGTAACTCACAGTATCTATTTTTTTCATTGTCATTAAAAATTTTAAATTATTAAGAATTTTTTCCCATAAAATCCTATCAATTTCACGTTTTATTTTATAAATTTTTAATGGAATTAACAGAAAATAATTAAAATATTTTCCACCAATTATTAGTTTTTCTTGCTTTGGTAGATATAAATAAAACTAATAACATAAGTGAGCAAGATTTAGACTGAAAAGCAAAAGATGCATAGTTGTTAAATTGTATAATTTAAGCATAAATGTTTATTTTACTGTCAAAATTGATTGAAAGTATAAATTTTTTCTCTTTCTTGAACATGATTAGTTAGCAGTAATTTCTATTTATTGTTTATATAATAAAACTTTAAGAAGAGAAATAAACTATTTTTATTATATGATAAATTAAGGAGGGAAATTCATTATCTTGATCAAAAGGGGACCTATTAGTTTGATTCTAAAACCCAGTTTTATCTATTTATTTAGTTTGATTCTGTCATATAACTGGTCATGAGAGTTGAAAGCCATCTATCTACATCTTTGCCTTTCAATTCTTTAATAAATTTTGTGCCAATAATACTATTTATTAATATTTTTTCAAGTTGAATGTTCATGAAAAGTGTAGAGTGTCTGCAATCTTGAAGCTTCATTTAAAATCAAATTTCATGTAATAATTAAGGAAAAATCAAAATGCAACAATTGATTTTTTTTAAATAACATTATCATTTTACAAATAAAATCAATGTACATTTTACAAACTATATTTATAATATAATTCTAATAAGTATAGAAAAAATGTGTATATATATATAATTAAGCAATCTGTTCAGTTTTATTTAATAATAATTTCATGAATAATTTATATGCAGAGGTTTCACTTAAATAAAAGGCTAAATGGCAAAATTCCAATTTAAAATATTTATTCATCACAATATGCAAATTTATTTTGTAATTTATACTATATATTTGTATTTTTTAAAATTTTGTAATTTTACTCTGAGATAAATTAGTTTCCTTAGCACAATTATATGTTTTAACATTAAGCTATGTTAATTTGATTTTTTTGTATTTTACTTTCCATGCTTAATTTATCATTTGTGATGTTTAAAAAAAAAAAAAAAAAAAAAAAAAAAAAAAAACTATTTGACTGAAAAACAATAGCATTTTCTTGAGGCACATTAAAACTCTGACTTGTTCTCTTCTGGAGAAGCCTGGTATTTTTTTAATTAACAATGATGTTTATGCTTTCTATGTATTGCAAATAACACTGGATTGTGTTAACATACACTTCCATAATTTTCTACATTTAATGTAGTTCTGGCTTTGGAAATAATAACATCCAATATGTTATTAGAAGAGACCTTCAACATAAAGTTTAAACATGCAATCATTACAGCTTTCAATAAAAGCTTGAAATTTACTTTTTGAAATGCCATGTTGATTTTTTTAATGATATGAGACCATTCATATAAATTAATTTTGCCTGTTTTATTTACATTGTATAATTTTAAATTATCTATTTCTTTTTTTATTTCATCAACTGCTTCACTTCTGATTCTTTAAATATATAGCCTGATTTTTATTCAGAGATTACATACTTGATAAATTCATAATTTTCTATAAGTTTGTATTTTTGTTTCTGCCTTTTGTATTTAATGCAAAAAATCAAGCATTTACTATCCTGAGGTAATTTTTTCATAGAGTTTGCAATTTTTTCTAAATAAGCTGTTCAGTGTATCATACAGTAATTTGATCTATAAATATAGTTCTTATTTCTGGAATCTACAGTATTTGATAAACAATTGTACCAATATGTAATAAATCTCTAAAAGTTTTCATGTAAATATTACTGAAGTGCTTCTTATTCTTAATTTATTTTCATGTGATAAAAAAAATCATTGTTATCTATCAATTCACCATTCATTTGGAATCATTTGCATAGCAAAGCATCTATGGAAAAACCTCATTTTCAACAGGTCCAGCAAATTAAGTTTGCTTTATGTTGAAAAGTTGCAGGGATAAAATGCATTTCACTCAATCATTTCAACAAAAAAAAAAAAAAAAAAAAAAAAAAAAAAAAACACCAAATATTTTAAAAAAAAAAAAAAAAAAAAAAAAAAAAAAAAAACTATCCCAATTATTTCATTAAAGATACAAAAGCAAAGCTTTGGAGAACTGCAATTTACAAGCCATATTTTCATATTTCTAAATTCCCATGTACTTATCAAAAGATATTTTCTTAACATGAAAGCTTTCCAACACATTTTCTCTAATCTACACAGGATTTGAAAAATATCAAATAAACAATTTATTAATTTACTAACATCAAGGGCATTTTCATTTATTTTATAATAGCTTATAATTTTTTGCAATTTATAAATTTTCTTTCATCTAGTTTAAATGTGCAATAATCAATTTAAAAGCAATAGTCAAAAATCTAACCACATTATTGTATGTCCATTTTATTTGTAATTTCTTCTATATGTAATGAAAAATGTTTAACTTGCTCTTAAGACACATGCTTTTAGCAACACCATGAATCATTGATACATCTGTTAGTTTTTCTCCTGTTTAGTCTGAAAAAAAATAAATAAAAATCAGAAATTAATTACAATTTAGGAGTTTACAAATTTTTGGAACAAAAGTAAGTACTTTCACTCAAAAGTGCTAATAATTGATTTATGTTTAATAGCTCGATTGCATACGAGTTTTTAGATTTCTAAGAGTGACATATACCACAACTAATCTTATTGCAGTAATATCTAAATAGACTGAAAGTAATAAAACTCTCTGTGAAGACCAGTTAAATTTCCAATACAAATTTTCAGCAAATCATTTAGTTGATTTTTTTCTATTGATTGAATGAAAATTTTAGAATTAGTTGAAAATTTCTTTTAAAACACCACTTTTCAGTTTAAACTTGAACTTCAAAAATGTTTCAAAAATTGAAAAGTAGCGCTTCTAAATATGTAATACATATAAACATTTAAACTATGATCAGCAATTAGTTACATATTTTAATGTATGCATAATATGCAATTATCTATCTAATACAAATTTCGAAATTATTTTGTTAACTAAAAGCAATGAAAGTAGAATATAGCTATAAAGTATAATTTATTGATAATTTTTTTTCCAGTAATTAAAATCATGTAATAACCAATTACAGAATTTTTAAAAGGTATACAAAGATTTTCTTGTATTAATGCTTCATGAAAAAATTTCTCAGGATATGAAAAAAAATCTTCTATCCTTGAATATATAAAAAAAGTATTTTTGCTGTACTTATAATTTATTTCTATCTCTAAGCATTATATTTTTGTTTATTTTTCTTTACATTACACGTGCAGAAGAAAAAGGATAAGTTCTTCATTAAAGTAATTACTTTCTAACTATTAAATTTTTTATTTTTTACTCTTATTACATCTCATTTTTAATAAATTTGTTGATTAATTTTTTAAAAAAAATATTTAATTGTTCGTATAAATTTTATTATTTTCTAAGGTTTTAATTAACTTTCTTCTATCCTATGGAATATAATTAAAAATATTTTCTTGCAGTATAACTTTTAAAAATAAAAAACTAAACTGAAACATATGAGAATTTAAGAACACAAATATGTTTACTAAATAGTAGAGTATGTCTGACTCACTCTTAAAGAAACTTGTAATTCAGCAAACTCTAACATTTGATTTTGTATTCTTTTTGTGAAACACTTTTAAACAAATTAGATGCAATAATTGTATGAAACTGGAACCTTTAAAAGATTTTTTTATATTTCATGTGTAATTAAATATGTTCGTGATATTTTTCATTGTACTTACTGAGATTTAACTGAATGTAATGTTAATTGTAAATCTGATGTTAAATTAAGCAAGTAATACTAGCAATCCATTAATTTTTTTTTAAAAAATATACAATTTTGTAATTAAAAATGTTTTAATATGTATATTTATTTCAATATTATATTATTTAAAATATAATACCTGTATACCTTTATATGAATAAATATAAACACTTTCACTGTGTAAGGATTGATGTAAAAGGCTTATAATTTCATTTACTGCACTAATTTGATGCTCTAAAGTTAAGAAATATCACAAGTTTCAACACATCCAATTATTTGTTTGTATTTTATTGCTTATTGATATTGCTTGCAAATTGCATAAGTTAAGTCTTTTAGTATACTGATAAAACTTGATATACTTACATTATATAGAAAAAAAATTGCCTTGTGTACATTTTGTTAAATTATCAAAACTACCTAATCTGCTGCATTGTTACATATTCTTATCAAATTTAAATATATATAATATTAAAGGTTAGGTATGCTGAAAGAGCCAGTGCATTTGTCCCTTTTTCTTTGATCACTGGAGAAAATTGTAAAACATTGTTTTGTTGCAGGTGAATTTTAAGGTTTACTCCAGAATACTTTTGTAGGTGCAAGTAATGAAAGGGTGCTTTGGTTATTGATTCATTTCTTTTGTGTTGCTTTGTTCCTGCCCAATAGTTTTGTTATTCCTAGTTTTATACATACACACTTTATTGTGTACTTGTACATGTTTTTTATGTAAATAAATGTTTTCTCAATAAAATTATTTGCTTTCAAGTTCTATTAATGGAAAAAAAAATTCTGTGTGAAAACACATTTTTCTTAAAGATCAAGCATTAAAGAATCTTTGAAAAAATAAATATTTTCATATTAAAAAGATTGCAATGTAAGTAACTCTCCCAATGAAAGGTTTATTACTAATTTTCTGTTTTACAGGTAATTTTTGAGAACATTCTTGATGGGGTTTAAATTGTAAAATATTTGTATTTACTGTATCCTTGATACATTCATTTGTAGAATATGATTGCAGGAATTTTCAACTTGATGACGCAGTACATAATCAACAGTTCTGTTTACTCAACTCAAAACTAAAATTGTTTTTATTATTAGTTGAACTGGTTTTTCTCTCTTAACCTAAAATAGATACTCAGTAGATAATTGTCTTCGAATCGTATGGCGTTTTGTAGTGAAAAAATACTTATTGGACACTTAGATCACTGATAAAGCATATCGCCTACTTAACAATTTTAATGGTGTTATCGAAGAATGCAGTTACTTGGATGGATACTGATTATCAGTTAAGTAGTAGTACATGGTTGACTATGCCCTAGTTGACATCACACTCCCCCTGGAATTCATTCTTGTCTTAAAGTGATATTTCTTGCTACTTTAATTTTGTCAAGATTCAAATCTAGAGGAAATTAGCCGGACCTGGATTCTGGTAAATAACATTTTTTAGTAAAAAAAATATATGAACGTTTGTATTCCATAAATAAGTCATGGAAACAAGTAGATTTTGTTTAGATGTTCGTTATGGAAAAGTAATGATATTTTTTAACAAATTATAACAAGCACAAAGATCACTGAAGTTGAGAAAATCTATAATTTAGTTTTACTATACTAAGAATAGTAAAACTAAATTACAAATTTTCTCTATTACAGATTACAGTTCTACTATACTAAGTATAGTAAAGCTGAATTACAGATTTTCTCAACTTTCTTTCAAGCACAAAAGATTTCCCAATTCGTCCAAAGCAATATAAAACAATTCAGGTGTATAATTGAGGAAGAATCTTTAATAACAAAATTTGAATTAAAAATATGTGTTTTGTAAAATATGCAATGTTTCTTTCAAAATAATCTCCAAACTATCAGATTGAGCTCTTACGAATAACTTTTTTGCTGTTCATTGAAAATATAAGAAATTTCATTCCATATTAAGTTCTTCCCAAGCAATGGTAGTTAGTACGACCACACTCAGCCGACTGCTGGATTCGGGAATTGAAATACTTTATATTTGCAATGAAAGTTACCAGCCTTTAACGGAGATAAATCTGGGAAAAACTAGACATATGTGCTTAGAAAAGATTATGTTAAGAAAAGTAATGGATAATATTATCTATACTTATAAAGTTTGGATAGCTGCTATTGTTACTTATGGCACTTCTTACTTACCTCTCGTCAGGGACTGGGCGATTGAAGTCTGAAAGAGCATCTTCCGTTTTTTGAATAGAGCACCCTGATACGAAAATGGAAGTACGACTCTGGCTCATAGATGGCAGCATCATCTAGGCCTTCCAGTTTAGAGATTGAAGCAAGAGAAGACCCATAGCCTGGTTTCAATCACCCTCGGAGGTATTAATTTGGGAACATGGAGAACATTGCGACCCGACATAATTTAGGTGCCCCAGTCGCCATTAGTAAACACGACGGATCTTCGGCTAAGCCGTTATTTGAACTCACTATCTTTCGGTAACGAGAACGACGCGCTAACCAACCAGGCCACCGCAGCCCCAGGTTTGGATAGTAATGAAATTGTGTGAACTAAATATTTATAAGAACTGTGCTTATTCATTATAGATTAGATACGGAATATAACTATATTTGTACATATAACTTCTTGTAATCATGGATTGTCCACTTATGTGATTTGCTTGTGATTCATTATTTTTAAGTGTAAGTTTAAGGTCTTTTATATACCTTTCTACCAACACGCGTTCTTATGACTTATGAATGAATATATATATTAAACTCTGTGGCGCGGAAGACCATATCTGTTTTTTTTTTACTGATGGCCCTGGTGCGAAGCATATGTCGTGGTCAGCTTAACGTGAAACCCAAAGTGTTTAGTTCCCTAGCATATTTGCTATTCAGTTTTATCGACCCACTGAAAGGATTAAAAACTGGGTCGACCTTGCCCAACCCGAAGATAGGACCTGTGCGTAGGGAGCACGAGACACTACCACTAAATCACCGGGCTCCTATATATAAATATGTAAATAAAAAGACTACATTTAGGAAGCAATGTGATGAAAAACACTACAAGGAAAAATATAAAATTATGAGATGCATTTATAGAAAGTTTTATTCAAAAATATTTTTGTAAAATACTTCAATATTATACATTTATTCCACGCATCTTTAACTCAAATACTCTGACAGTAATTCACATTCTGCGGTTCGTTCATTCTATTATTTATCAAGCTTATTTCATTTGTGAACGGCAATCTCATTTATTATTGCAATATTTGCATGTGTAAAACGAATTTACTGAAACTTTTATTACAACCTCGCCAAAATGACGCATTTTCGTGGAGAAGTATATCACGGGATTTCAGTATGTATTTGTCGTAACAGATGAAAGTTAATGCAAGAGATAATATGAAATGTTAACAGTATATTTCTAATTTCCATAAAGTTATAAAATGTGTCAAAACGATGTGTCCCATAAACTTAGTATTAATGTTTATATAATCTAGTATAACCCGTACACCTAGTTAGAAAGTAAGTTTCTTTTATTGATTTTTTTTTTTTTTTTTTTTTTTTTTTTTTTTTTTTTTTTTTAAGATGGGCACCAATTTATAAGCTTATTACAGAGAAAGAGCAACAGTCAGTATTTCATATTGCACCTGAATTCGAATAGCGGTATAAAAATCTTTTTCGTTCAAGTAAAATATGTTCTCTATATAAATCCAACTCGATTTGTGAATCACTGCAAAAAAGAAAATGGTGTAAATTTAAGTGAAGGCCTTCTCTAATAAAAAGTTAGTATGAAATGACTAAGTGGAATAATATTAATTTTGATCTATTTCAACATTCGGTTTTTTTTAAATTTTTTGATAAGGGAAATTCATTTTTAAATACAAAAGAATTTACAGTGTTAATTAAATTTTATATTTATTGAAATAAAAAATCAACTTGAATTTGGGAAATTTTTATCATTTAACAAGTACTTTTATAATTTGCAAAAAAAAGTTGGAGAATGGAAATAGCTTACAGGCTAAGAGTGCAGAAAGTTACCTTAAAGAGAGAATAACTAACCTTGTGTTTAATTATAGACTTCCGACTGTTTTATCTATTATTTTAATTATTAAATTCACAAAATTTAAATCGAGAATGATATGATTTACTATTTCATTGTATATTTTATTTATAAATAAAGTTATTTTTTGAAATATTAGAATATTTGTTAAAGATGAAATCTCGGAGTTTTAATGACCTCGTACAAAAATATATCACAAACATTAAGAAAAAATATAAAAAAAATGCTTAATGTGCAAATTCAAAATATTTATACATTTAAGTACATTAATTTAAAGTATAATATTAAAACTCAGAATTATTAAAAAACAAATTTAATATGCCCTTGAATTCGAATAATTTTAATGAAATATGTCCTCAACTTTTAGAATTATTTAGATTGAACAATATTAAATTTTGACAAGTACGACTGCATGATTTAAATGCACTAGACTTTGGCTATTGCTAAAAAAATTAACATAAAATCTTCAGAATATAAAAAAAACTGATTTATGTTTTAAATATATAGTTATTGATATTTACTAGATTTCACACCACTCCTTTTTTCAATGAATGATTTGGTATGATATAAAAAAGCTTTCTTTATTGTTATGCAAGGAATCCTTTGTTCCTGCCTCTCGGAGGAAATAATCGCAGATGCTATTCTCTGTGTATCCACCAGATTTGCATCAGACAGTTGCCACATCGTATTGGTATGTTTACCTTTGGACTTAAGGCACTGAATGAATTCTATGACGTCAGTTCAAGGTCTTTCAACGGCTCATAAACTTCTTCTTTAAGTAGCATATCGGTTATAAGAGAGCTTAAATATATGAATACATTTTCTTTTTAGTGATTCCAATGCGAACTTCAATTTTCATGAGTTTATATTTAAACTTTTAGGAAAAAAGAAAAATCGTGAGTGAAAAATATTGTATTTAAGTATTTGAAAACGTTTTAATATAAGTATGAGCCAAGTTTTTATTTTTGATAGAAGTCATGCAGGCAGAATTACAATTAATGAAAAATTTGTTAAAATGGATTCAATATCTGTATTGACTTAATAATTTTGAACAATAATATTTAACAGCGTATCCAAGACTACTATACATTAGTTAACGAGCTAAAAGTTCAATTCTATAAATGTTAAATATGCTTTATTTAATTTTGATAATAATATTTTTCGTGTATGATACTTTTAATTATCTGAAAATAAACTTAAGAAAATTCTACAAAAAGTATTTGGGGATATCAACTTAATGAAATAAAAAATACAAAACCAATGAATTTCAAAAGTTACCAAATAGGGCAATACAAAGTTAAAGAATTTACTGATTAAGATTTCCGAATTATAATTAAAAAAAATAGATCACTTAACCTACAATAAACTAGTCAATTAGCGACCAGGACGGCAGAGATCCTTTAGAACTTAACTGCTATAAAGCGGCCACGACGTATTGTTGCTCGCACTAGAAACCTCTCCCTTTTGCTTTCCCACTAATAGGTAGATTGATTGATCGGTTTGTGAATGTCTACAAACACATTCAAGACTTTTCTTTGTAAGCTAAAACTGAACCTGAATTTCACGCCAAAAATAATATCTAAGCTTATTTCTTCGCCAAAATATTCAACTTTAAAATTTAATAATCTTTAAATTTGATATTTTAGAAATGAAATGCAAGAATATATATAATACGTATTATCTTTAGTTTTAGTTCCTGAGATAATAAAATTAAGCGATTTTATATATATATATTATTTTAAATTTGATTTTACTAACTTCTTTCTTAATTTATTGTTATGTTTCTTTCTTAATTTATTATTATGTTTTTGTTTTTGATGGCATTTTACCAAATATTATAACTGAAATAAACAAATAAATTTCGTAAATTATTTAATTTCCTGTGCAAGAGTTCATGCATGTATCAGTAAAATCAATGGGTTTTGCATAAATAATATTTGTCTTAAGTTCTAATTACTCAATTTAATTTGTAGTTTTATTTGGTGCATTAGAAAAAAATTTACATATGATAAGTTTACCGCACATTACATTTTATTTCATTATTCTTATTACTTTTAATATGCACTTCTATTATTACTAACAAAATTGAAAATATTATCTTAAGACGATAATGAAACATGATTATATCATCTGAATTTGAGTCGATAAATGTGCTGATAATTATTTCTTTTTAAAGAAACAATATTGAAACAAAAATACAACAATATTTATTGTTACACTATATAAAGTCATTACTTTAATATATTAATATTAAAAAAGATACTATTTTGTAAACAATTTATGTGATTAGAAATTCAATCAAATATGAAAGATGAAATTACATTTCTGATATTGTCTTTATTCTGCTGCGTAAGTCATTATATACTTTTCTTTTAATTTCTTGTATACGTTTAACATGTTTTATATGTCGTAACGATAACATTTATGAAAATAAATATCCCTATCTCGAAATTTATTACATATTTAAAACAAAATAAATTTATGAGAAATCCAATTCATCAAATTTTTAAACAGTTGTTCTGCAGCAAAATAATGGAATTCTATTTAATATTTGAAGATAATGGTTTAATATAGAATAAGATATTTTATTACAATATTTATGTTGCTAGCTAAGGTTTTCTGGAAAAATATGATATTTGTTTGAGTAAAAATTAACTATATTAAAAAAGTCAATGAACTCAGGTCAAATATTTATAGTATATTATAGTTATATGATGAACTAAAAATTTAATATTAAAAAAAGTTTCAATACTAAATATTATCGTTAAAGTTTACAAAACTGATTAATTTAGAATTAAAGGTATGTTCTTAACTTATAATAAAAAAGTAAGAATCTTTGCATAACAAACATACCTTTTTCGCCTTAAATAAATTTTTAATAATTTAAAACATTAACATTTTTCTAAATTAATGTTAGATATATTTATGAATCGAAAAACAAAAACTTATAAAAAATTATTGTTGCTTAAGTTTTCAAATGTTAAGAAAAAATATTTATCCTGCCAATTTTAATAGTCATTACTTTTTGAATTTTGATAATTTTTTTATTTTTATTCTTGATATGTAAATTAGTAATATTAATTACATTAAAAGAACTTTGAGAGTAAAATTTATTCCAAGCCCACCCCATCTCAAAGAAAGTTTAAAATGTACAAATAAATTCTTGCATGTTATACCTAAAAAAAATTCCTTTGTATTTTGAAAACATATCAAGATAATTTTTACCAAAGAGGCTTTTTAAATAAATTCAAATTTTCAGACTCAATTTCTGATTTAGGTAATTATCTTCAGTCATTAAATATTTTATTAATATTTACAATAATGTAAAAATTAAGAAATATGAAATAAAATTTAACGTTGTTCTATTTCACAAAAATAAAATGCAGTTGAAATGTAATTAAAGGAATTGCCTTTAAAAATTAATATTCGTAATTTTCCGTTATTTGAATTATTATTTTTATATTATAATTATTATTTATTTCATTCGTTTTTGTAATTTTCCGGTATTTAAAAGTTTAAAATAAACTGCTCTTGGGAATATTCTATCCAAAATTCAATCTCATTTATATATTAATAGGATTTCCATAATATTTTATGATTAGATAAACAAAATTTGTTTTGCATTATTTTGTTTTTATGTATGTTGACTTGATTTCAACTGTTCTAAGCAAATGAGAAACCGTTTCCTTGCCACAACTCGATGCTTATATTATATTTTTTTTAATTAAGAACTTATATAACAGAACACATTTTATTCATCAGAATTATATGGATATTTAAATCAGTAAAATCATAAGTAAATCAATTTAATTCTTTCTGGTTAATTTTTGAAATTAAAAAATTCTAAAATTCAAATAAAAAATCTAATGAATCAAATTCTGAAAACAAATTAAACATAAGAAAAGATTTTGAATTAATATTGTGTATAATTTCTTATTTAAAGGAAAGGCAAATTTTTCATAAAAAATGTGTCTGGAATATTTCTTATGAATAAGTCTAATCAATTAAAAAAATTAAAAATTCTCAATTACATATAGTCTCTTTACTTAGGAAACTTTATATATAAGAGATACATTATAATTATATTGCGTATCTGCATTTGTAATATTATTATATTTCGAATGCAAGACCTTTTCGTAAAAATATTTTTATAATGAAGCAAGAAGGGTCTCTTAGTACATTAGTACTCATAGTACATTATTTTACGTAAATTTAAATGTAAGTCAATAGAAACTCATTATAATTTTGTCATTTTTCTTCGTATACGGCTTTTGCCAAATGAAGTAGTAACGTGTCTTTATTTTTAATTATATTTAAAATTTTTGTTCACATATTCGCCAAAATAATATTTGAAAAACAACTCAAATAATTCAAATGTGAAAACAAATAAATCTGCCCTTTATATTGGAAAAATTGACCGTAACAGTTGAAAATACTAAGTACATGCACTAAAACATATTTTAATTCAGATTAATCAATAAAAGTAATGCATGCTCTTTTAAAAAAAATTATGGAAAATGATATTTTATCATGGAAAGTTCAATTTCAAGTAAAGAAAAATCAATTTATTTAATAAATTTGGGCTTAACGCTTTTAAATACCTTCGTAATAATATATTCATTTAATTTAATGAGAATAAATGTATTAAATATTTAAATGATTCTTTCTACACAATCACTATTTAGTACATCACTAGGATTTTTTTTCGAATTTTAAATACATCTTTAAATTTGATAAAAAATAATTTGTTAACAATATCTTCTTAATTTTAAATATGAAAGAAAAAATTATATAAAAGTAACAAAAGACCTTATAACATTGTCTTATAATGTAAATACCGTAAAAAATATCAAAATTAATAAGAAATATAATCAGCAAATTCTATCATTTGGGTTAAAATTTTATTTATATAGAATTGTGAAAATGCAAGTTTATATATATATTTTACACTTAAGAATTGTATTTTAATAAACAGTAATATACGAATGAAAATGAGCCCCTTTCTTCGTTTAGTTTATATTTAATAATATATTGGGCCAAACAACTTCTTCAAATATATTAGTATAGGATGAAAATAATTTTTGATACTGTATAAATCAAAAAATTCTCAAAATATCAAACACGGATAGAATAGAAAACGTTTATTCTAATTGTTTTGTAAATATTCTAGTGTCATCTTTAATTTTTTAAATTCAAAATATTTAAATAAATAAATTAAAAAGCCTTAATGAATTTCTTTGAAAATAAAATTATTTGACAAAATATATAAATATAACTAGGTCTTTTATTTTCATGTCAAAAACTAATCGCATTGATTGCTACATACAAATATGTTAAGATAAAATTTGTGTATGTGTTATTCAAAATATAATAATAGACAATGTATACATTTAAAACTTAGTTTACCTTATGATAAAAATTTTAAAAGCATTTGTGTCATTCCAAAAAGAAAATTATATCAAATATATCAAAATATATCAAATTAACTGGGTAAGGCACGAAAAAGTACTACATCTGGTTTTGAAAAGGAGACAATTTTCCCAAATTCTTAGAATTTTCTTATGAGTCGGTTAAAAACTTTAAATGGGGCAAGTATGAGTTCTTAATTATTAAAAAAATATATATTATAAAGATTAGAATAAAATAATTTTTATTTAAATTTTTTATCTAACAAGAAAATACCTAAATTTTTTATTAACAATGAAGAATGTTTACGTTTTTAAATTTATTTAGATTATTTCAGCAATGGTACAATGATTTTTATTAATATAATAACGGAAACATTTGTCAATGTAAACTCAAAAGCACAAATATAAATTCATACTGTATTTTTCATAAATGAATTAAGGAAGAAAATTTTTAGCTATCATTGCTCAACACTAGTCAGCCATACTGCGTATGTTTTATGGAAATCCCTTAAGAATCTTTCCCGAATCTCTCAGTAAGTATTCTAAAGAGTGCTTAATACAGGGTATTTACAGCCTCAATCTGAGTGGCAACGCGCGTTGCAAGCACAAAACTTTTCGACCGTAAAAGGAAAAAAAAAATGACTTGAAAGGCAGGATTACAACTTAGATACGAAAGGAGAACAGGTGGGGCCATAAGCTTAAAAGACCGACTTGAAATATAAAGAAGGTAACAAGCTTGGTTTAAGATAAGAAAAAAATATCAGTTGAATAGGTTCTTTCAATAGTTGAGTGAAAAAAAAA
>JAPDSC010056870.1:80489-96152 GCA_026290005.1 Latrodectus geometricus | reverse complement strand
TATATATATATATATATATATATATATATATATATATATATATAAGTTAAATATATTTGAACAAAAATTACCAGCTATCTGAATTTGTTGTTGTTATTCCAAAAATTTAGAACCAATATGCAAATTGTTTCCAAGACATATTTAAGTTCGTACAGTAGACAATAAATACCTGTTATTTGGAAGCTCCAAACTATAAAACTCAAATCACTTACAGTAACACCAATAAACCAGAGAGTTATTGAAAAGAATGGATTCAATTCTGGATGAAATTTGTAGAGTTCTGTTGAAGTTTAAGTCATTTATATATGATTCTGAATTTGATGCGATAATTTGTGCTATTGATATTGGTTGTAACTTCCTAAAGTTTGGATATTAAAACTATTATTTGTCTGTTATAAATTAATACTTTACTGGATTTTAATTCCAAACCAAATAAATTCAATAAAATTTTGAAAGTTATGATAAAGATTTTGACACCAAATAAAAAGTTTTATATTTTTTTATCAATTATACAGAAAATTTAAACATTTGATTAAACATTTGAAAAAACTAATTTTGAATAAATGCCCCTCTCTCTCTATCTCTCTCTCTTTTTAAAGAAATATTCAATTTGGTCAAAATTATTTTGTGATACGATTATTTTTTACACATGTTATAATTATAATTTAAATCCATAAAATAATATTTAAAGAATGAAGCTATCATTTTTCAATTATAAATAAATTTCAAACAAATAAAAAATACTTTTTTTTTAAAGTTTTTACTTTAGTTATATTTTGATAAATTTTATTTTCATTATGAGTGATTGACTATCACATTTATTTAATTTTAAAGTCAATTTCTTTAATAGTTTTTTTATTATATTTCAGTTAATTATATTAACTATCTTAATTAATTATTTAATAATTGTAAATTATAATTGTAATAAAATTTCATGAAAGTTACTTCCTGAAATTTCATTATGATTAAATTTAAACAAAAAGAAATTTCTTTATTAAATTATTAAAAATCTTGAATCAGTTAGCTTACACCTATATATTTAATGCAATTTAAAAAGTTAATTGCATAAATTGTCAAATTTATTAAATTAATTTTTTAAATTGTCTGCATAAATTATTAACAATTTATTTTCAGTGTTTCTTCAAAATGTTTAAGACACACGCAAGAAGGAAGTGGTAAGAAATTAATAGCAATAATAATAATGTGAACTCTATTTTGTCCAAACCGTTCATTTTTATTTGGCTAATTGAAAGCAATTTAGAGTTCAAATTTAGACAGAAAAGGAAAAGGAATTGAGGTGAGAAGATTAATGAAATATAATTTTTTTGTTCTTAATATAAGATACTATCAAAAAGAATACATTTTCAACTTTAAAACTTAGTATTTGGTGTTAAAGGTCTACCACATACTACAATATTATGACGTCTTAGTTTTTTCGGCTCAATGAATTGTCTATCAATTCAGGAAATAATGCATAAAAAGAGAGACCATTGTCAGTTTTAATCTCAGGTAATGTTTATACTATGTGAAAAATATTAATCGATGATACTTGATTGAAAACCAAATAATACAGAAGGAAGTAATACTAGATCTAATAATATACATAAACTTTTTCGTAAAAAATCAAATATGAAAAAAAGTAATTTGATTCCAATGAACCTGAATATCAATTAGTGGAACGTATAAGAATCAGTAAAGATCCTTCAAATTATTTTAAGATGGTCGCCACCAGATTCTTTCATAAATCGTAACAGTTATGAAACGCAGATACCGCTTTTTGACTATCTAGTACAAGAATTACAGTATTAATATTTGAAGATGATCCCACTCCAAGATGGTGAAAAGAAAACTTGTCATGGGCAATTAATTAATGTACTATTTTCTTAATATGTTCTTTACTGGTCAAACTATCAAATTGAAAATGACAGGAAACAGTCGTAACTAACTGGCAGTCTATTAAATGTTTTCGAATATTCTTCAAGAAATGAGTGTTAGAGGCAAATTTTTTGCATGCTGAAGAATTTTCTCATTTAATATGAGAAAGTTCATCAGCTTATGAGAAATTCGCAGATGAGTTTCTTTTTTTCTTTTTTTTTTTCCTCAAAAAAATCAAAGTAGAACATCCCTCTTATTTATCTGATCTAGCAACGTGTTATTTCTGGTTGTTTTTAATCCAAAAAGGAAACCCGTGTCGCTGATATTTTTATTCCAGAGAGATTCATGGAAGTATAAATGTATTTTTCTATTAAGAAATGAATAGTGTCAGGCATCATATTAATTCTTTAGAATTATTCAGAAAATTAAAGAATTTGAAATTCCTTAGAAAGTTTTAAGGTATTAACTTTTAAAAAAATAATAAAATAGGAAATTCCTTAGAAAATCTTACAGATGTAGAATTAGAATATAGAAGATTGATTTAAGCAACTTAATATTTTAAATACATAAAGTTAAAAGTTTAGGTGCATCTTCAGAAATCTTATTAATCTCCTTAATAAAATGAATTTATAAAGATTCTTTTTTGCCTGTTTTTCATTCTTACGCACAATAATAAATTACTAAATTACGTTCTATTAAGTATTCTTATTGATTTCTTTGTATTATTTATTAATATAGCTTAAATTCTCCTATTTACTTTATATTCAACTCCTATTTGAATAACAGTAAACAGATTTTAATGTTTAAAAAAGGTTTCGATAACGTGATGTTCAAAGTCAAATTTCTTATATCTGGGCAATATCCAGTTTATATTTTCCCCAGGCAATGACCAACATGCTGATTATATATATACATACTTAAAATATTTTAAAAGTTTCTAAAATTTACTAGTAATATAGCACGGCCAGTTGTAAACATCGATTTTGTTCTTAAATAACTTTATATTTTCTGAAAAATCAAACACATTGTTAAGCATTCAGATTTTTCCTATTTTCAAAGTTTAAAAATATATTTTGTAGATTAAATATTATTATCAATGCATTGAAGTACGAATATTAATCTAAGGAAATAAAAATCACTGTGAACTAGCATTAAAACACAAATAAGATTAGTTATTCCATTAAAAATATTTTATTCTAAACTTAATAAATGTTTTTATGAAAATTTTTGAAAAAATTCCTGTTAAGAAAATAAATGAAATCTGTTTTTATATACATATAATACATTTCTTTGATTTTGGTTTTCAAAATCCAATGTAATTATAGTATTCATTTATCCATTTCTACAATTTTTTTTAGTCAATTTCTGAAGTTCCTCTTCAATTTGTGGTAATACTAAACTTCTTTACGGTATTTGCTTAGTCTTATTAAGTGACAACTTTCCCTTATTAAGTATATATTTATGGAAGTAATATAAACTTGTAACTTTTCTTTTACTACAAGAATCTTAATTACCAAATCCATTTGCAGGAACACATTTCTCTCAGTTACGTTAAAGAAAACTAGTACTACATTTGTGTAAGCATTCACACAGAGAGATTTTCTTCTTTCTTTTGAAAATATCTGTTCACAAAAAGTATAAATGTCTCATATAATTAACTTATAATATTACTGGTTAATATTAATGAAGAAATAGTCTTGAATAAATGCATAATTTGATATATCATGTATAATAACTTCTTATAATAAATTTTTAAAAATATAATATTGTATAAAAATTTCTTAAAAAAGTAAACAAAATTTGATTCTGTCTGCACTTGAATATTTTATAATAACACAAAAATTAATTTAAATATTTTAAAATACCGGGAGGCCCCGTTGGTCTAGTAGGTTAGGATGTCGTGTATCGTTACCTGAAGGTAATGAGTTTGAATCTTGGCTTAACAGAGGATACGTCGTGTTCACTAATGGCGACTGGGGCACATAAAATATGTCGTGTCGCAATGTCCTTCGTATTCCCATTCCAAATTAATACATCTGTGGGTGCCCGGTAAGGAGACAAGCCATAGGTCTCATCTCTGGTTTGAATCGTTAAATTGGAATACCCAGATGGTGCTGCCATCTATGAGCCAAAGTCATACTTCCACTTTCATATGAGGGTGTTCTATTCAAAAGTGGACGACGAACTTTCTGACTTCATTCTCTCAATCCCTGACGGGTGGGCTTGGCTTTGCCAGGTGTCATAAGTAACAACAACAAAAAGCCACGAAGCCATTTCTTCAGTGGCTATTATCTTTCAAACTAATGTAATCTTTCTAAATGTCCTGTGATTGATTATAACTACTGTTGAAATATCGGATAAGGATATTTTTCTACTTCCTCATCTTTGGGATGGATGCTTAGAGTTTTAAATTACTCTTTTTTTTTAATATACGAGAATATGATAAATTGTTTATGAATATCTTTTAGGAAGCAATATGAGAAGAATTTTTAAATATCTCAGAGCATTTAAATGCCAGTTTTAATTATACACTAAGTCATGTCTGTCGATTAAACTCTAGAAGGAACAGAAGACATAGGTAAATTCTAGCTACTGTTTTAAAAAATGAAATTTCAGAATGAATATTATTGTTTAAAAATACTTTTACTTTATAAAAAAACTATATTAATTTTTTTTGAAGAATTTTAATTTTTCAAAATTAAAATTTTTGAGCAAGTAGTGAAAAAATAACAGCGTTAAAATTTAAGTACTAAAATGCAAATAAAATATTTTGAAAACTATTCATGGTATTTCCTGATGATAGAAACAATCCTAAACTACTCTATATTTAATATGTGAAAAATAATTATAATAATTAATTATGTGAAAAATATTAAATAATAATAAAATATGTGTGATAATATTTAAAGATTTCTCTCCTCTGTTTTAAAAGAATCCCATAAAGTATAAACACACATAAACATGCTACTATTGTAAAACAATATAATTTTATTTACTATAAAATATATATACTAAAAGTTATATATAAATTTATATATAAATTGATATATGTATTTTGAAAACTTTAATAAATTTTTAACTTCTGAATACAAAAGATTTATAATGAGTAAAAATATTAAATAGTTAAAGTAATTCTAAAAACTGACTTAAAATAAATATAAAATAATCAACATTTGAAAAAGTTGATATAAGATTTCTGAAAAAATATTACGATATTCTGTAATAACTAGCTTTAATTTTTGTTCTTTTATATTTAACTGAATAATCATGGATAGTATACGATTTCTTATAATTTTATTTTACCACATTGATTCTTTTGAAACTTAATCATTTTCTTAAGATTTTTTGAAGGGATTGAATGGAAAACAATTTAACCCAAAATTTTATTTTTGGTTATAATCTCATTGCCGTATGGGATCTTTTTTCTTCAGTTTTATTGAAAAAGAGATTTAATTTCTTTATTTTAAAGCATATTTTATACATAGCATTAGATTACTATCATTGATCAAAACGATGCGTTTAAAAAGCTCTAAAAATAGCTTATATCATTAAAAATAAAAATAAATTATTTTAAAATATATAAAATGCTATTAATTTTAATATATCTTCCAGAATAGCTTTTACTTGTTAAAATTTCCGGTTAAAATATTTCAAATGTTATAATTGAAAAATCTGTGAGTATTTTCTTTGTCTCTTTTTTAAAATATTTTAAGATATTTTTCCACATTATTATAGATTGACTGTGGATATTTTAATAAAAATATTAACATTAATATTTGAAAGTATTTTTCTTATATATAATTACTAAATATATCAACAAGAAAAATTGGTAACATTTCAATTATTCCTTTTTAACACTAGAACGAAAGTATTTGCCGCCCAACCTGTCTAGTCGTTAGCGTACCTGACTACAGATGGGTGGGACCTGGGTTCGAATCCTGGCTCGGGCATGGATGTACTTTCTCTTTCTTGTCTTTGTCTTTTCTTTGTGTGTGTGTGAATGGTTGCCCACCCTATAAACGGGTACCTATGGCATGACGTGTGTACTGCGGAAGTCGGACTCCACACCAAATATGGTTCAGTTGGAAAAGTAGAGCAGAGCACCCCATATTGCCGGCCTGGTTGGCACACGACAACAACAACGAAAGTATTTATGTATTCTTTTCTTAGAATATAACTTCGAAACTTATTGATAAAATAAGTTGAGTAATAAACAATCAATTCTTACCTATAAACTCGACAAATGCTAAATAGTTAAATACAGGGTGGTCTAAAAAAACTTCCCTTATATATGAGTCCCTAGTGGCTGAACCGTACAACCAATCGAAATGAAAGTTTACATATAATTATTTGAATATATGGGATCCAAATTGCGATGATTTAAAACAATACTCCACTCACAGTTACAATGACAAAATTTCTAAATTTTTGAATGGCAGCACATTTTTCTCGTGTACATTTTTTGCATGTATCGAAATTAATATTTACTGCGAATTAAACATGCCGTCATGACTTCCATCATTAATATTCCTAGATTCATACTTGCAAACGGAAGAAAAAACTATCTTTACTTAAAACTGGTTATACATTAGATTAATAAAATAATAATTATTTACTTAAACTAATTTTTATTACTGATATGGCTAAAATTTCAGATTAGTCAAATTAGTGGCATGAATAATGCTCTTCGAAGCCATAGTAAAAATGTTCAATCACAGACTTGTACAACGCGATATGGATGTTGCGCTTTTATCTTCTGTTGGCTTATCTGTTGGGGTGTTTGCTTGGGATTTTCAGTGCTTCCCTCTTACGACACGTCGATACAGCCCATTACCTATAAGAAGTCATTTCTGCAAGACAATTTACAGGATGGACTTTAAAATATTTACAATAGTGTTTCCTTTAAACAGTGTCGAAAATTTACAGTTAATATTAGTTGGGGAAAAAAGTAATCCATTATTTTTTCGGTAGACGTCTGTAGTGATCAATATCTCGTGAGGTATATATCAAACAATTTCAGATTTATGCTCATTGGAAAGGTGACATTTGACACTAAAATATCCTCTTGCGGTTTTTTGTTTGATTAATTCAGTTACGAGTACAAGGTTTTAAAAACAGAAGACAACAAACAGAAAATTCGATACATTTTCGTGTTTCTCTTGTAACGGCGAAAAAGATAGCCGGGAGGCTAAAATTGTGAAAGGTGTTTATCGTCCTATATAAGACTGTAACAACCAGTTACGTACAATTTTTGTTTCGTCGATTCCGTTCGAGTATTTTTGATGTTAGAGATGCACCTCGCATGTGGATACAGCATCGTCGAAAATGTCTATAAAATATCAAAACTGATCGAAGTTAACCGCATGTCAGCAGTCGTAACGCGCAAGACCTAAAAATCGACATGAAAGCTGTTTTAAAACTTTTTACAAAGTGAATCCAAAAGAAGTTACATAAAGTTCACGTAAAAATAATGGACTTCTTTTTCCCTAAACTAATATTTAAATTAAATAAAATAACGAGATTCAATCCATGAAAAAAATTTTTATAATGAAGTCCTTGAAAATTAATTAACCAAGAAACTTTATAAAGTAATTTTGGATCAAACATGAATTGATAAATATTATTTCATTTTCTACAAAGTAAATTAATGACTAGATAGCTGTTTAATAACAAAAATATTCAAATCAACTTAAATGAATGAGAGAGTAATTCAGTGGAACCTTTTTAAGTATTAATAACATCTCGTAAAAGCATAACTATTTAAATCAACTTAAATGAATGAGAGAGTAATTCAGTGGGACCTTTTTAAGTATTAATAACATCTCGTAAAAGCATATGAAACAAATTAATCAATTTAATAATTTTTAATCTCGTATTTACTTTTTTTCCTACGGGGTGAAACTTCCTTTTCTGCCAATTTTTCTTTCATTGGGTGTCATTATATGTAAAACAAGCTTCGTATATCCACACTACACTTGCCAGATATGTTGGTTGGACTTGTATCTGATTCATAACGAAGTTTCACCATAGAAGTTGCCCCATTCTCGTTCAGTAAAAACTATTAAGACGTAGGTCAGTAATGATAAGTGCATGATTCGTATAGGATTTTCCAAACTCGACTTTTTGAGAGGATACAGTGTTCACTAATCTGTTTTTTTCGGTTACGTGAGGATGTATGGTTGTATCTCATCTGGTGGAACTTGCCATCTTATGTTTATTGTTTTTCCCGATTGAGCTCTAATAGTCACGCAGACTTTTACAAATCTTCTTATCAAACCATCTTACCTACACAGATAAGATGATTGTTTTACAACAGATAAGATGGTTTGATATGAAGTATGCAGGCATACAGAGAAATGTTCCCAGTACAACGTTGCTACTGATGACGTTTTGCATTCGCATTCACGGTACATTAAAATCATCTCACAATACTTACCTTTGGGAAATCGCTCTATGGCCATGACTTTTAACTTAGAAGAAAATCAATAAGATTTCTCTTTTATACTAGTCATTTAAAATGAAAAATTGTGGCTTTTTTATCTATTTGCATACTGAAACAATTTCGAAAAAAAAGTGCAAGTTACGTTGAGGTCTGTACAAAGATGCAACTCTTAGGGTTTTAATCAAAGTCCTTTGGACTAAGAATTGTAAGCGATATCACTGTGCTACATTTTGTCGTGCTTAGAACAAAATACACTTTGTTCTCCTTTTGTTCAAATTTGGTAACACCAAGCTGTAAGAAATCACGAAAATATAACACGTTTATAGTGCAACTTTATCCAGACATATTAGGAAAGATCCATATGTACCAAATTTATCAAATAGAAATAAATCAGAAAAAAAATCTTATTAAAAAATGGAATTCATATAAAGAAAAATGAAAAAATTGCATCTCAAAATATGTTATACAATTACTATTTTGGAATAAAAAATGTGAATAAAATAATGAATAGAAAATGAATGACACCTTGCTCTAAAAAAAAAGAAGAGAAGGAATTTCGAAAACACTTGTAATTTAGAATTCATTCGAAATTCTTACCATATTGAAAATGCATTGTAAACAGTAGAGGTTCTGACACAAAAAGGAACATGATAAATCCATTTCAATAGCAGCATTTTAAATATCTGCTTGACTTACATCTTTTTTACCTTTCAAGAAATAATTCAATTTGAATAGACAAGCGTCTACAGTTACGAAACTCAAACACAAGCAGTAATCGTTTTCCTACACCATCAAAAGATATTTAGATTCCTAATGTAATATTTGATTCAAATATGAGTTCAGATATGAGGTGTCCATATAGGCCAATATAACATTTATTTTGTGAAATCAATGCATGGATTAGTTTTGCTGATCACATGATAAAATATGTCATATGAACGGGAAGCAGAAAATAAACGAATGATTCCAACCTTATTTGAAGTAAATTATAATTTTGTGAAATTTATTTTGAACTGCATTTTTTAAAGTATTTATGCGTATATTATATGTTAAATAAAAGAAATATGTTAAATAGAAATTTTTTTGGAAACGTAAATGCATATATAAAAATAGTCTTTCAATAATGGAAACGTGTTTTTCTTTCTTTCTTTTGTCAATAAATAAGTTATAGATTTTTGAACAAAACAATTAAGTCTGATGAATAATTTTCTTTGTGTTATTGAATTTCGAATTAATTGCATTTATCGTTCATTACATCAAAATCCTAAATTGTATGACCTAATTAATTATGAAGTCTTCAAATAATGAATGATTCAAAGATTATACAATTTATTTTGAATATATTTTTCATAAGCATTATACAGTTTTTACCTATCATAGCAACGTATTTCTTCCTTTAAATGCTTCAGATATTGTTTCTCGTTAAACTTTTTATTTTAATGTTTCTAAAGAATGAGATCTTGTGTTAACTGTTTATAATGACGGTAAGATATTTTTCCCTTTAAAATAGTTTAAATTTTTGAGGTATTTTAATATGTAGCTTGAAAAAATCAATATGATTTCAATTAACGTGAAGAAAAAAATTACAAAACATTCTGTAGCTTTTGATTATTAATATTAATTGATAGTGAAAATATTTTAAGAGATTCAAATAACTTTGCATAGGTAAGAAGAAGGAAAAGTGATATAATCAAAGCGTAAAGAAAAGTTTATTTTATTGCTACACATTTTTGTTATACTATTATAATATATTAATTATTTAAAAAAAATTAAATTTCTATAAGTCAAATCATTAATATTATAAGTCAAATAATTTATATTTAGAAATTAAATCGAATATAAATTAATATGTTAATTTTTATTTCCACAGACCAAACAAAGAGTTATGAAGAAATAAAATCTTATCACAAAATGTACAAACAGCAGAACTTTTGTAAAAATAAGAAGACTGAAGTCACATTGCCTAATATGAGTGCTCTTGCCTCCAAATACTTCGATTTTTCAATATGACTACGAAGAGCCACTCATCACAACAGATGATCCTTTTTTATTTATGCTCTTCAATCGTAAAGTGAGCAAATAGAATCCATTAAAATGCCTAAGCAATGCAGGTGGGTGGCAAAGCAATTGTGTCCAGTAGATAGAGCTGGAAAACTAAAAGAAAAGTACGTCTAAGACCATCATGAATAAAAGGTGTTCTGAATCTTTTAAAGATATAAGAATCCAGAGACCTCGAAAGACACATTAGATATAAATAAATTTTGCAGAAACATTTAACCCTTCAGTAAGAAATGGGTGTATTAGGATGTCATGGTAAACTGGTATCTCTTTTTGCAAAGAAATCCGCTTGTTTATTGCCACAAGGATTTCAGTAGCCAGACAACCAAGGAAGACCGATTTATGTCTTCTTTAAAGTAAGAGTTCTCGAGAATTCTTGACGTTACCAAATTTTAGATTTTAATGGATCTTTAACAAAACTCATGGAGGATATATCAGGATCAGAAAAATGACTACCTTTTCAAATTTGTTATTGATAGCAAATAATAGCTTGAATATATTAATAACCATACAAATTATTATTCAAAAGTTGTTAATAGTTAAAATTATTTGAGAGGTGAGCATTTATGTACATAAATATGTACATAAATGCAAATAAAATAAACATATTATTTAAAAGAAAATCCGTATTGATGGATTAAATCAAATTGATGCAATAGTCCTGTGTTTTATTATTTTTACCTTAATATTTTTATACAAAAACATGTCACGCATATTACCTTAAAATTTAATTTAAATCCTCTTTGTTGAAGAAAAATGTAAATTTGTATAATATGACAAAGTAATAAATATATATTAAGCGTGTGTTTTGCAAAACAATGTTCCATATTGAAATATTTGTTATGCATTTAGATTAGAGATACCTTTTTTTTCTCTTAAAGAGTATTTTATTGCATGAAAGCAAGGATATTTTCTTCTCTTTTATTAAATATTTTTTTTACTTTATAAATTGATTAACTTATATATGTATATAGTAATATTCCCATCTTAAACAAGTTCATTTTATTTTTTAAATTATACATATTAGGTACATGCACCGAAGTTCCTAGATGTATTTCTAAATGCAACAAAATAAAATAGCTATTATTTCTATAAATTTATGCATTAATTCTTGCACACAAGGACATATATTGTATTAAAAAATACTTCCAACATTTTATTATTTTTATATCAAATTAATATTGATGTTTTCTATATTAAAAAATATGGGAATAAAATTTTGCTTTTAAATTTATTTTAAAAGTTAATTTTTCATGTATTGAAATGTATGTGTTTATTTTTTATGCAGGTTTCTATTTCTTCTCTTTTTTACGTTAAAAACTTTTCCAAATATTAGAAATTCATTCAAGAACGTTACTATTTTATAATTTTTGGCTTATTTAACTTGTTTCAGATAGTTATTTGTTAGTTTAGCATATTGTAGCACTTGAAACTGAAATTGGATCCTTTTATGCTGACAACAATTCTGATTGTATTGTAGAAATTAATCTGTATGCCTAATGAATGATTTGAATTCATTACTAAAGATGTCAGCCATATAACTCTTATTCAAACATCTGGAAATCTTTGAGTTTGTCTCCTTATATATCTTCGACATAAAATGATGTTCTTTGTGCCAGTGTCGTTTCATGTTCTGCGACAGTATCGAGTAAATTGAAACTGTATTTTCAAACATACAGTTTTGTGTTTTCATTAAGGAAATATTTTGATCATATAATGTTAATTTCCCTTGATAAGTTTTATTTTGCCATATATCAATGAAATTTTACAACAAATTGATTATTTTTTCTATATATATGATGCACATAATGTTTGATGTGTGGCATTTATTGTAAGAATGCTTTCAAATTAAAAATTGGTGATTTCCTGTAAGGCTGATCACCTAACTAGAACATACGCTTCACATCTCAGGGCCCTCGGAAAAACAAAATAAAACAGATCTCTAATCAATGCACGCCATGTCACTACGAGAGACAATCGTGCCACTGCGTTTAGTTATTCTTCTTAAATTTATAATAATGATTTCTTTCATGAGTGTATGTCTCACTGTATCTATATTGAATACATAAACAATTTACATTTGAGGAAGAATTCTTCCTCAAATGTAAATTATATCTTCAATATAGATTATTCAAATTATTCTTAATCCATATTGCTCGAATAGAGAAAAAAATTTGGCAAAAAGTATTTCTTAGTAATTTAATGTATTGAGATTAAATTATTTTGCTAAATATGTTATTTTGAAATATATAATTTTTAATTTCTAATCATTGAATAGATTAAAAATGTATATTAATGAACGTATTTAAAATTACAGGTTGCCATATAATATTAAAGAGACAACTCATAATAAAATATTGAACAGTCTATACAAGTATTTATTTGTTAAATATTTATTATTATAATTCTGAATATTTTATTAAAATTTATTTAATTTATAATTTTATTAAATGCAAACTTTTTCAAAATATGATTATAATGTTAATTAAATAAGAGTTATTTCTATATATTGAAAAACAGTAAGAAATAAAAAATTTCTAGCTTTATTTTAAAAATAAAACTTAAAAATTTCATATTCTAGATTTGTATTATTTGGATTTAAAATATTATACTGAATTAAAGTACTTATTAAGTTTAGATTTGTAATTTCTGTTTTCTAAATGTTATTTATTATCTCAAAACTTTGCAAACATTGATCGCTATAAGAATAAAATAAAGTTAAAAATTGTCTAAAATTCATGTCTTTGATAAATATTTACAATATTTCATATCATATAAAAATATCTCACCGAATTGTTTCTCAGAATCAATCTTCAAGAATTTATATGATATTTTATATTTCAAAAGAAAAATTCAAATGATAAAAGAAACGGTATGCTTATACTTTTCAAAACTAACTTATTTACAATCTGTTTATTCAGAGTGAAACATTAATATAAATTTAAAATGGAAGGTCTGTAACAAGATTCACATAAATTTAAATTTTATATGAATACACTTCTATAAAAATTCAATATGCAGTTTTGAAATTAATGCAGCAGGAAATAACGACGCAATATCATACATTATATAGAAAAAGTTATATAAATATACATAAATATAATTCATCATTAAATATTTCCTTTATTTTAAAATAGATATAAAGATGAAAGTTAAATTTCTTCAGTTCTCAGTACAATGATGCTGAATTGGTTTATTGGAATATGTTATATGTGAATTAATTTTCATTATAAAGATGCTATTTTTTTTAAGATGTAGAAGAAAAAAGAGTGGAATAAGCAGAAAACATACATGTTTCTTACAGAAAAATAAGTTTTTTATTAAAAAAAAAAATTAATAAAATAATAAATTTTTTATTTTTTGTAAAACATAAATATTTGAAAATCATATTTTGCTACACAATATTTAATCACAAAAGCATTTTACACTTGTAAGCAGAACAGTTCTTTCTACAAAATGTAATGGAAATCAAATATTGACTCTAAGAATTTATTAGGTTGTTTAAAAAGATATCCATTATTTTTTGGTAGACGTCTGTAGTGATCGCTATCTCGTGAGGTATCTATCAAACAATTTCAAATTTATGCTCATTGGAAAAGTGACATTTGACACTAAAATATTCTCTTGCGGTTTTTTGTTTGATTAATTCAGTTACGAGTACAAGGTTTTAAAAAAAGAAGACAACAAACAGAAAATTCGATACATTTTAGTATTTCTTTTATAATGACGAAAATGCTAACCAGTTGATTAAAATTGTGAAAGGTATTTATCGTCCTATATATGACTGTAACAACCAGTTACGTACAATTTTTGTTTCGTCGATTCCATTCGGGTATTTTTGATTTTAGAAATGCACCTCGCATGTGGATACAGCATCATCGAAAATGTCTATAAAATATCAAAAATTATCAAACTTGACAGCATGTCAGCAGTCGTAGCTTTGCACAAGACCTAAAAATCTACATGAAAACTGTTTTAAACCTTTTTACAAAGCGAATCTGAAAGAAGTAACAAAAAGTTCACGTAAAAATAATGGATATCTCTTTCCAAAACCTAATATTTGCATGATTGTATCACAGATTAATTTATGTGAATACATTTCTTTCCTAAAGTAAACATAAATTATGTCAAAACAATTAAACATAGATTTGAAATGTTTTTATTTTATTTTTAAAAAGCTTTTGAGAAGTACAGCTAAAACTATCGGTATTCTTTTAAATAATAAACATAATTTATTTATTTTCATTTATTACATTTTAAAACTTAAGATGAAATTTAAAAGAGAAATTATTATACAGGAAAAAAATAATTACACAAAACTTTCAAATAATTAATATAATTCAGTAAAAATAAAAATTTTCATAAGTAGAATAATTATAATTTAAATAACAAGAAAAAATAATTTAATATGAGAATCTATATTTTATTTTATTGTACACCAGGATACATCCAAAGCCTCTTTAATTCTATAACAAAACGTGCAGTAGCTATTATCAGCCACACAAACTGATGATTTTGTCATCATTAACACTTCACATGAGAAAGTAATTTTAATTATTTGATGTTTGTATTACATCTTATTGCTAAATATATTATGCTGTTGTATCTCTGATCTTAAAATGGATTACATTTTTGGTAGCAGAAAGACTATGACTATATATTAGTGTGTATGTTTGTGTAAATATCTATGAACATGTATATATCTATGAACAAGTAATTCGAAAGTAAATTACAATAAACATTGATAAAAAACGATCCTAAAAAAATACACAACATCCCACTAAAATGTGAGAAGATATATTTCACAACTAGTTAAGTAAAGTTGTCATTCCAGCGTCTTAAAACTTGACCTCAATGTTTGATTCTCAGTGGGAATTCAAAGGTATGAAACTGAAACTCATAAAAATAAACATTTATTTCATACTTCCATTTCAGTTTAAAATGTTTTTGATATTTTTAAACAAAATTTTCTTTCTTTTATATAAATTATCGTTTTTAAGATCTTTTCCTCTCAATTATCTTCATCTCATTATATTTATACTAGAATTCTCATATTAGTTCCTTTATTTTTGGATAGTTATTCTGGTATAAAATTAAAAATGACCTTTCAAAAAGTTATTCTGTTAAAGTAAATTTTCTTCCAATACCAAAGCAATCATTTGGTTAAATAATGGTTTAGCATCTTTGCGATTCTTAAGTTTTAAATCTGACAAACACACACACACACACACACACACACACACACACACACACACACACACACACACACACACACACACACACACACA
>JAPDSC010056870.1:66129-76768 GCA_026290005.1 Latrodectus geometricus | reverse complement strand
TATATATATATATATATGATTTTATAAAAGTAGTACTCATGATTTTAATAGTTACATAGACTCAAAATGTTTTATGGTCCTCTTGTCAATGGACTTCCATTTGTGCTGTGTTCATCGCAGAGGATCAGCATAAAAATATGTCGTCGAATTATGTAAAATTTAATAATTATTTTTTAAAATATGAAGGAAAAGTAAAAAAAAATTACATATATCTTCTGTATAACAAATGGATAAAAACTGTATTTTCAATTCATATGGTGCTAAACCACATTATAAATGATATATATATTTCGCATATATAAAATCTCTAAATAATACGTAAATACTGGAAAATTACAAAACGGAATAGTTGAAATAGTATATTTTACTAATTTTTTAAATTTAGTTGTTAAAATGTTAATTCCCGAATTTATTGTATTGAAGTAAAAGAAATTTTTTTTTCGTTACTTTAAAATGATTAAGATCTAACGCCTTGAAAGTATTTCTTTTTTTATGAAATTTTTACTTTCTGCATAAGTATTAAAACAACTTTGTTTAACTGTATTTATAAAAGTAATGTATGGATATATATATAAATTTATTATTGTTAATCTGCTTGTTAAAAAACTACATTTTATGAATAGAAGTTCCTCTTACCTTTTTTGATAGACAAGGAGAAACTCTGATTATAAATTAATTAGGACTATTTATAGGTTTTCTATTTTTAATATTCATAATTTTCGAACCGTGCCAAAACCATTATTATATGTTTAACTAAAAAACATTAAAAATTAAATAAGACTTTGTTAGTTTTTGAAAATATATTTTAATTATTTAGTTTAGTTTGCCTAAAATATTCAAAATTATTTACGTAATGAATAAAACTTAAAAGATTCTAATTTCACTAAAATTATGAAATCTGTTATGAATAGAGAGATGTATTTTCAACATTTTACAATATAAATGTATTTTATATCAAAAATTTAACTCAAATAACATCAAATATAGAAAAATTAGTTAATTACTTAAATTTAAAACTACCACATACGTTTCATTAAAGAATCTAAATGACAAACAATTAATAATTTCAAGATTGTTGAATCAAAAGTTATGCAAAACCTTAATGGCGAATTTTATATATTCAAAGAGGGAAAACAATGCATATAAAATCGTATTAATGAAGATTATTTGAATGTTTGAAGTTTATGTTAATAACTGACGAAGAATGATAGAAGATAATAAGTTGTTGTTAATAAACTGCAGTTTAAATGACTCGAGAGATTCTACAAAGTCATTACAGAATTTACATCATAAATCACAAGTTATTCCAAACTGACTTTATTAGCAAAATCAATAATGAAATAATAAATATTTGGCTCTTAACAAACTTCAATCCTAGCTTTAATACTGAAATAGAATAACTCATGAATATATAAAATCAACGGTCTCAATAGCATATCTTAAATGTTAGAGCAAATTATATATCATGTTTCTTGTGTGGTATTATGCATGTACCTGATATATAACGGCATCTTTTAAATTAGAGAATAATAGAAACTTTTTAATTAAATAAAATTTAGCTTGATTATAAAATATGTATACGCCAATACTTATTAGGAAATCTATTTTTAAATTTTTTCCCACAAGATATTCCGGTTTTACTCATAAGTTATTTTATTTGAAGAAAAATATTCTTTTAAAGATTTTTTCCAAATTAGAAAACATTAATTTATTTATAACATGTAACTTTAACACCAGATTCAAAATATGCCTCAATATTTTGTACTAATTAATAAAAATATCAAAATTAGGAAACTTATTTTATTTGGCTATAAGGAATATAGAATCTTTTAAACGTTAATGTGAATGTTATTATTCTTTAATTATTACCTTACAATCATTCATATTTACAGATTTCGTTTTTGTATATAAAGTTTAAAATAATAATGCTGAATTGTAATGCATTAATAAAATTTATGCTCACAAGTTGTAACTATATTTATACACATGAAAGTATATGATTTGAGAATTATTACTACAATTTTATGAACATTTACTGGAATTATTTTTACTTTAAATAATAAAATTTATTACATGTTATGTGGGTGTAAGTACAAAGCCAAAATATTTAATAAATGTTGAAATGTGTAAAATAACAAATGTTTTGATGTTTAGGGGATAACATTTACATTCAGTTTCAGGTTCGTGTTTTATATTGTTTGAAGATGGTACTTCAAATATGTGTTTTGTAATATTTTCATAATAATCGTCTATTATTTAGATATTATCTGCACAAATTCTGCTCTTAAAATATCCTTTTCTTAAAAATACAGAGATGTTCAGATTAGAAGAAGGAGTTGGCTAAAGTTTGAAACATGTTAATCATCTAAAACTTTTTTATTATTCTCTAAGACTTCAAACTCTCAAATACAAGCTGACATTATTTTTCACACCCAAACGTTTTATTCATTCATTTCTAATAATTAACTGTAAATAAATTTCCTTTATTGAATTTCCTATTTTGTCTTTGAATTATTTTTGCTACAATTATTTTTATTATTTAGATTCACAATACATATCATTTTAAAATGTAACATTTACCCAAGAAATGAATACTTATCATCTTTTAGAGAAGAGTTTTGGAAAAACAAAACAAGAAAACAAAAAAGAAATACTTGAATGAAATCACAAACGTTCCACTTTGACTAACGAATAGATCTGTTGTCATTTTTCGCCTCACTACTGGTCACGATTGCCTCTCTAAAGATCTATTTCGTATAAAAGTACTGTCCTCTTTGCCAACTGTGCAACACAAGAGACGAAACGGAAGCGAACCACTTGAGCCATTGCCTTGCACTGGATTCGGGACAATTGTGGAAGATATACTGGAGAGTTCGGCACAAGATGAAATTTATGCATACATTTCAAGAGTTTACAGTCCCACTTTAATAACAGACTTTATCTAACCAAAATTTTTTATCAAACAAACTGTTATAAATTAAAATCGATAGAGCAGATGTCACCTTTTTAATATTGCTGGCTTTTATTCTTTCATCAATTTTAACATTCTTTATATATGAAACTTTAACTAGTTTAATAAATGTAAGATACTAACACTCGTTTTGTTAAGGATATTTTTGCTTAAAACATCAAACATCTTATACTTTTGTAGGATCATTTTATTTGAATCCTCTACTCTGGTATAGTAAGAAGTGAGGAAGAGGTCTTGAAGTTGGATACAGTACGATATTTTTGAAAAAAAGAAGTAATCTAGATAAAAAGGTAGGAAATCATGCTTGACACTTTAGAAAAAAGTAATATATTGCTCGCGTATATATCGTTCAATATCGCACATAAACAACTGTTCAAGATTCTATGCAGAATAAATAGGACTATTGGAATCCATATTATTCTAAAATTTCATAAGCATAGCTACTTTCTCTTTATGTCTCGGTTACCATCTCGTTCATGTTTCGGTTTGTGGTTCATGATCATGTGGTTTATAATCATTACAGGATATTGTGACACTTTGTGAATAATTTTCAAAGTTTTCATCTCTTCAAAGTCTTGATGAAAAATATTCTTCATCCTTCAACATAGCATTTAAGAACTATTGTGGACATGTAAGCACCCAAATTATAAAGATCTCTCTTTCATTACAATTGTCCGTAATAACTTATGCAATAACTGTGTCTCATGAAGATTCAAATTCAAGATTATATGAAGAATAAATTAGATTGGCCTTTATGGAATCCATATTATTCTACAACTTTGTAAGTATAGCTACTTTCTCTTTATATCTGGGTTGTCATTTGGTTCATGTCTTGGTTTGTGATTCACACTGATATAATCTGACACTTCGTGAATAATTTTCAAGAGTTCTCGTCTCTTCAAACTGTTTGTTTTATGTTCTGATTCATATTCTCTTTGTGTTTGATAGCAACTGTGTTTATCCCTATCCTATTTGATTGTAAATTATATTAACGATCATTTTATAAATTAATAATTTTTTAACGAAAAATATTCTGAAGACATCTAAGCATATTCTAACAAATTAAAATGTTTTATGAGTAATACATAATTCAGTGTGAACAAATTATGTATGGCTCACATGAAATATACAGTTCTTAAAATATAAAGTATTGGTTAGTAAATACAACTATTTCACATAAATTACGAATAAGTTATTTATTTGCTCATTGAAAAAAATCTGGAATAACACCATTTAAACATTTAAAATTTATGTTTTTCTTTATTGAAAAATTTAGTTTTCTTTTTAGGAAACGTTTTAGAACAATAAAATATTACCATTATTTTCTGGATATTAAAAAAAAATATTATACTTATTACTATAAGTGAATGAAATTTACAACTATTAGTAATTCCGTTTCAATAACTACAAAAACCAAATTTTTTTTGCTGCTTTTTGAAAAAAATTTGCTTAAATAATCAATGGGATAAAATACTTCGCTCTTTCTTAATGAAGATGATATATTTAATTTTACTTGCGCTTGACATTGAAAAAAATTAAAAAAAATTTATAAAAAATAAATCGTATGAGTAAAAAAACGCTCTTTTAACTAAATATAGTTAAAAATTTTCAAATGTAAACATATGTTATTTAAATTTTATTCCAATAGTTACAAAAACCCTTCTTAATGATAAAGTTTCCATCACAAGATCTGTTAAATATTATTCCTCAATTATCTATAGCAATAAGAAGATACTTAAGAAAATTACAATCGTTTTCTATATAAGACTTGTTTGATAGCTTTATTTCAGCATAGTAGACAAACGTTTCTTTTTATGAGTCGTTTACATATATTCATTTTAATATTAAGATATATAAAAAAAGAATGAAAACTACGTTAGTAAAATAGACTGTTTAAAACATTTTAATTTATGAAAACTACAAAAAATTATCCTTATTAAAAACCATGATACAATTCGAAGTAAAATTATGCGGATATAATTGCTTTAGCAATTATTCTGAAATACTTGCCATTTTTTATGTGAAGTTCGTGGTAATATGTATAAAAGTAGAAAATTTAATTACTTTTCTATAACAACATAAAATATCTATAAGATAATTAATTAGGTAGTTATAAAATTCTTTGAATCCAGTAAAGAATTCATTTAACCTAAAAATAGAAAAATAAAAACTAGGATAAAATTAAGAGGAATTAAGAAAAAATACTTAATTAAATGACAACATTTGTGAGATAAAATAGAGCAATGATAAATTACATAAACTGCTAACTGATGAATTAAGTTAAAGAAAATAAGCTCGGTTGAGTATTAATTTATGAAGCAATTTCTCCTCAACTGTAGTTTTTCATCATTTAAGTTTTGATGTAATAAGTTTTTAAAATTTTCAATCTTTTAATAAATGCTCATGGTTTAGAGAAATTTGCAACTAGTTGTTTCATTACACAACTTGAACTATTATGACAAATCTTTCGCAGAAATTCTCTATAAAATATATAAATAAAATTAAATACCTATAGAATTTTTTAAAACTATTTTTGAAGTACTTTTCCTGCACCAATGCTTACAAGCTATATATCAGTGAAAAAAAATCAGATTACTAAACAAATAAATAAATGCAAATTTATAAATGAATGCATTTTATACATAATAATAATTCCTAGTTTTCATTTTTTTGCAATTAATTTGAACACAAATTATAAATTTCTTTTTTATCAATTATATTTCTGATTTTATTGAAAATCATAGAAATTAGTCTTAAGTAATAGAATAATATAGCAATTCAAACACTTTATTTTTCGAAATGAGAGTAACTCAACTTATATACAGTAATTGAATATCCCTGATCAGTATTCCAGAATGTTTTAACATCAGAATTTTCTAGAAATAAATTTGAATAGAACATAAGAATAATCTAAATAAAACAAGGAATGGTATTTAGAAAACATTACATTAAAAAGAATTTTCTTTCAATCTTTCACCTCGTGAAAGTTTTTGCAAAGTGTTTACTCCTCGAACCTACGGCTCATTTGCGTGACGCTTTGCCTCTGTGCTTCAATAGATCTATTTACAAGCAACTAGCTTCAGCAGTAAATAACAGTAAATGTTAAGGGAAAACACAATGATGTGTTTTCCATGTTATAAGCAAGAATTTCTTTGAAAAACTCTGAAAAAATTTAAATTGTTAAAATAATGTTTAAACTTAATTTTCCTAATTGCATTATGAGTTAATATTTTCAGTAATATCTAATAGATAATATCTAATAGAAATATCTAATAACATTGTAATATATTTGAGCACTCATTTGTATAAAACACACTACATTTTTTTTTTTTGAAAATAAATAATTTTTTAAAAAATTGTATTTAAAAAATATCTACTTTTATAATTTAAAAAAAATATTCAGAAAAATTTTTTAATTTTTATCAAAATAACTATTTTAAAATTGAATGGCATTTCAAGTAAGTAATAAATAATATAAAATTAAATATATTGCATTAAATTTAATGATTTTTTATTAATTGTTAACAACAGAAAAACTTTAAAACAGTTTTCAAATTTTTGTGTTTTTTTTTTTACAAATAGTAACTTTAGAGCCTCATAAAATCCCATCATGTAGTAGCTTTTGCTACAGTTACTCATTAAAAGTAAACGTTCACGCCGCAATTCCAAAAAAAAATTGCCCTAAATCAGAACCATATGCCGCCAAATATCACAATCAGTCCTTTTTACGACGCCATCTTTAAGGCTATTTGAGAAATGTGCTGCAAGTCATGCACTTAAGAAATATAGGTTAAAGTCTCATTTGTCGAATAGATGCTCTGGTTTATTTGAGTACTTCTAAAAGAAAAATTTACAGCGTTTCGCCTCTTTTCCTGAAAAGAAAAAGAATCGAGAATGGTTTGGCTTTTACCGTGCTTTTGAGAGAAACTATTTGTTATAGACGAATTGTTGGCTTGCGTTATGCTTAACGGTATTTTGGTACGAAAATGTTTACGTAAAGTAAAAGATTTTCATGAAAACGTTTTGACTATGCTTAGCAAATTTTGTCGCACCTGCTGTAGAAAATGGGAAAATTTTTGTAAAAATATGAGATTTTGAAAAAGAAAACATTTTATAGAAAATTTATTCAAGAAGAAGTTTGTTACTTTTGGACTTTATAAGTGGGTGCAAGGATTAAGGAAAGAAATTTTAGAAATTGCACTATAAAAAAACAAATGTTAAGAAATTAAATTTTGAGCAATTTTAGAGCTAATATTCTAATTCGTTTTAAAAAGACAACTTAAAATTTAAGACAGATATAATTTTTATATACTTATGCATACATTATTGTTAAGTAAGAAATAAAATTTATGGATTAATATTAAAACTATAAAATCTCTAGTTAAATATCTGATATACAAAAATAATTGATAAAATCAATAAAGCTATATATGTTTTTACGAAGAATCTTTGAAATTTATTATATATATATATATATATATATATTGTAATTAATTATTAATAAAATATATAAAAAGTACGTATTATAGAAAGCACATTTAAGAAATAAAAGTACTAGAAAAATTGACAAACCGTGCAAGTGATAATGCTTTGTCTTCGTTTGAACTTAATAAGCACGTTTTGCCAAAGACATAAATCAAAGAAGGTTTCGATGAAATGCACACGTACTCACAGGAATGATGTTTTGCATTCCATTAGGCAATATCGTTCCCACTGGATCAGTTAGTCACTTTATCGACATCCAGCAGACTAAACATCAGCGATAAAGGTGGTCATCATTTTTAGGTTCTTCAGTGCTATATCATTAATTTTTAGGAAAAATTTCTTTCATATACATTGTATCCCAAGTATAAAACATTAGGTCAGTGAGTACCTTAACATAGTGGTCTTACCATTAGTGGTCTGTGAGAACATGTAAGATGAACTAGTTTGCAAAGGAAAGTTGTAATTTATCGTCACAAAATATTTTTAAAATGTATGTTCGTTTTAATGAAAAATATCGTAGGCTAAAATATTTTTATACGACATGAAGTTGGTTAAAATTCGTAGTTTTTATTTGTAGATGAAAATTAACAATTAGTGGAAACATATGTGAATAGATAAATAAAAAAGAATGAGTAAATCATTTGTTTGGTTTGTCACTGAACGGTGTTTTCAGTTTTTATTTTGGCACAAGAAGCCAAATTATATTGATGCCTCGCAACGTTTAAAGTAGACTCCGAGCAAGTATAAAGAACCTATTCCTAAAAGGTTGAGCGCAACCTTTAGCAAAAGAGAAAGTACCAATCTAACAAAAATCTTCAAGTATAGGGATAATTTTTGAACTAACGAATTGTAGATCAAGTTAACAAAGCTTGATCAACAATTCCTTCAATCAAAAAGCTTTACAACCAAACAGCCCCATAACTTTATAAAATATGATGGAAACAAATTTAACACAAAATAATTTTTAATACAAAATATTGATCCCGTGTATAAGAAACAGAAATTGAGTAAGAATTTAGTGTCATGCGCATATTGCTCTAGAATAAACTACTTTTCTCTTACACCTATAAAGAATCCTGTAAATCGGCAGCATTAATTTTATGTAATAAAGGAAATTTTGCTAAATATTTTTATCTACTTTGACTCCAATAATATAACTTCCGATTCATTTTCTAAAAGTATACGTTATATAAATTACTATAATACCTTATAACTTAGTACTTGGATTTCTTGCGTAAAACTCATTACACTAGATGGGTTGATAAATTATTAAGTGGCGTTTTTGTGTTTGCACATAATTTATAGAAAAATTGGAAATATTTTCAAGAATTTGTTACAAATCAGTCAGAACATTTACTGAGTTGATAAAAAATTATGTCCTAATAAAATCAAAACATATCAGGCAAGAGAATACTTCCCACTTGAAGTACAAACCTCAGGTTGTTATGATTTCACAAAAATATGAGTTAACATTCCATCATAATTTACTTATAAATTTCCAAGAAAAAAGTCAAAAAAATATAGAATAGTATCACGAAAATATTATGTTTTACCTTGCATTTTCTTCTTGCATTGTGTGACGTCACCAATGGTTTCAAAAATCAGACATCTAGAAACTAAATATATTATGAATCCATTAAATCCTATGAATTAATTTAGAAATAATAGCCAATTTTCTAAATAATATTTGTTGCCATGGTAACTATGATCTAGAAATTAGACAGCACTATTTAAAGTGAAAGGTCGAGTGTTTGATCTCAGCCACTGCAAAACAACGGGAGGTGTAAGTTGCGCTTTTGCTTTATTAATGTACGTCTGTTGGAGTAGGTGCTTGACAGTTTTCCAAGTTACCTGAATTAAGACATATGGATACGGTACACTGTACATAAAAAGACTTCCTGAAAGGTCATTTATGCGGCGGACATTAAAATTCCTTATAACAACCTTAGTCTGTTTGGTTTTCCACGATGTGGTGCTAAAGAACTGCTTCCAGCTTTATTACTGTCAGTATATTTATATAAATATTATGTTAAACTCAATATTTAATATATTACTATCTTCCTATATTATCATGTTTTTACTTTCGAAATTAGAACTATAAGTAATGTGTAATTAGAACATTCATTCTATATATTATTTTTTATTTCTGGAAAGATTTTAAACAAAAGACGCTTAATAATACTTTCTAAATATATTGAGTTTTTTCATATTCTCCATTCTTTTGTAAAATGTATTGTTTTTGTATTCCTGATCCATATAAAAACTCTTTATTGAAAAGATTTTAAATTAAAAAAATATATTTTTAAATTCTAATGTCCCATCGTGTTGACGTAGGGTATATATTTGGAAAAGCAGGTGTCAACTCAAGCTTCAATCCCTGATTTATCAACGATTCAAAATAGCAGTAAAAGTAGCTGTTAATGTTTACTGCAAGTTGACAGACACAGACAGGTGAAAATATGCGCAATAATTTCTGTTTTTTCTTATAAAAAATATGTTGACTTTCACTGCATTGGTATTATAGTAATTGATAACGATCGACAAATAAATCATAAAAGAATCACTTTAAAAAAAAAGGATTTATTTTTTTTAATAATATTTACAGACTTTTAATTCGTTATTAAAAGTTTCTTTTGAAAAGTGAGACAGAAAAAGGCATTTTAACAGTCTTCCTCGAATACAATTTTAAATAATCTAATTTCATTTGTTCTTCAATTTCAGAATAAGCTATAAGACCTTTTTATAAAATGCCTCGACGTGAGCAGCATTTTTAAAATGATAAATTAAGGAATAACTAATACTAATTATATATATGTTCTAAATTTAATAAATTTGAAATCGCGAAAATTAATACTTAAATCTTAAATATATTATTTAAATACAGTGTAACAAGATGTCTTATTGAAATCAAATTATGTTGCCCAGTATATTTAGCTGTCTGCTTATATTTTATGAAATTAATCATCATTAGTTGGAATTAAAATTTTGGGTTTATTTATAGTTATAAAATATTAACTTTATGTAATCTCCTTGCATTACTAAATAGTTGTCTTCGTGTTATTAACTAAATGAATCTAGTTGTATTAAAACTTATTAATATTTAGTGACACATTATTAGATAAAATGTAATTTGATAAAAGGAGCCATACATGGAGTTACTTCTTTTTGCAGCTTAAAATGAAC
>JAPDSC010056870.1:33867-44531 GCA_026290005.1 Latrodectus geometricus | reverse complement strand
TTCTTGAAAACTTTGTAAAGTACATAATTAAATTGCCACACTCGTTACTTGAAGAGCACTTCATTCAATTATTTGATTTTCATTTTAAAACGCCATCGTAAGCTTCTTGAGTAGGAATTAACCAAATTCTCATAAGTACCTCTTAAATTTTTTTCTTTTTTGATTGCAAAATCATTTACCTCGTTAAGGTTCTAATGAGTAAACATAGATTACATTTTACATTTATTGCTAAAAACGCCTATAACTAATTTTATTTGTGAATCATGATGTAAAATTTTATTTTCAAAAGGCTTTATATTTGTACACAAATGAAAGCCTTTTTAATTTTACCATTTCTTTTGGAATAAGTAAAACTGCCTATTATATTTATTTTAAAGGCCACAAATGGGAATAATTTTTTTTAATGCTTGAAATCTTCTAATATTTTTTTAACATTAATCTAAAACAAATTTTTTTATGTCAGTAGATTATGCGCTGCAAGTTAACTTTCCTCCCACTAAAATAATGGTTCAGAGCCACTTTGCTCTGAAAATAATAAAAAGTTTTCTAATTACAAATCATCATTCCAAAACCGATAAATCTATTACTTCCTCAAACGAACACTTCCTTCTTTCAAAAGTTCAATGTCCTCTCCAGAAATAACTACTCCTATTTCATGAAGTTGAACACATAAACGGGAATCATTAAAAAATGATTTTGTACCATTCATTTTACGTCAGTTCATATTCTTTGTTGTTAATTCTTTCCGGAAATATGATGCTTTCCTTTAAATGTTAAACATACTATCAGTCTGACAGCATACAGTCTTCTAGCATTGACCTTGTTTACTTTTGTTTGAAATGTATTTTTGGTATCAACAATCGAATGAAAACATTGTACCAGAAGAATGATATTCATAATTTGATATGTTTAAACTATTATTTTAACAAACGTTTTGCCGCCCACCCTGTCTAATGGTCTGCGTGCCTGTCTGCAGCTAGGGAGGTCCTTGGTTAAAATCTAGGTTCTCGGGAATGGATATACTTTCTTTCTCGCCTCTTTTTGTCTGTTCCATGTATGAATGGTTGCCTATCCTATAAATGGGTACCTATGGTATGAGTGTATTGAGGAAGTCGGACTCCACACCAAATTATGGTTCAGTTTGAAAAGTGGAGCAGCGCACCCCATATTGCAGGCCTGGCTAGCACTCGAAAGAAAACATAAATTTTCTTTTGGCATTCCACATTTGATCATTATTAGGAATTTTCTGTGTTGTATATCTTAAGTTAAAATTTCAAGTCTCTAAAAGTGGTTTTAAATTCTGAATTCACAACTTCGAATTTTACTTGAATTTAATAATTTTTAAATTTACTCTATGCTGCTTAAAATTATAATTGCAATGAAATAAATTTTAAATCCATTTTATCAGTTAAAATTATCTAAAGAGGCTAGAATGTAAAAATTTCTGTAAAAACTACATTTCTTGCTGGAAAATATAATTTTATAATAATTATAATTTAAAAAATATTTCATAGTCGGATGCAATAAAAACGTATTTTCATACCTTCATATCATAGAACTGAATAAATTAGATAAATTTAATGCATTCAAATGAATATTTTACTCAAATTTACCTGAAAACACAAACACTTCTAAAATTTATCGAATACATTTAACCTTTTATCTATGCCCGTTGGCGGCTGTATTTCAGACACCTTTTAAATTCAATTTATATTTATGATCTATTTTTTTACATTTCACTGTGAAATTGCGATATTAAAAGTCACTCTATAAGATTTATTCCTAAGCTGGAAATTGAATTCGTGTTTTAGGGATGATGCCCTGTAAAATTTCCTATGCATAAATCACGTTTTATAGGAAAAAATATTTTTTACGATGGAGTGTTCTAGTTGCGTCATGATAATAAGAAATGCGCAAGTAATCGTTATTGAACCTGGAAAAATTTTCGTCTCACAAGATAAATATATAAAGACATTTTTTATAAAATAAATTAATATTAATGTAATGTGTTATCATAATTTATTAGATAACCAATAATGAAAATTTTGTAAGCAAATTCATTGATATTTTTTAATTTTTAATAATAAATAGCTCTTTAAAATAAAAAATGTATATAAAGACATATTTATAAAAAAATCAATGTATAATTTACTTTTTATATATGTAGTAGATTTCTATCATTTTCACATTTAAAACATGCTCTCTAAATGTCCTACCCAAATGTAAGTTGTATATATTTTTCAGTATAAAAATGTTTTCTATAAATTTTTCAATATATACATTTTTCCAAATTCAGAAGTCTTACCTATTAGGAAAAACGCAAATGAGTTTGCTTTCTTATAGTTTTTATTATGAAACAAGATAATATTTTTATTGGGTTGTTCGGAAATTAATTTTGTTATTTCCCGACAGAGGATTTAATTGTATTTCTTCGAACCCAAGTTCACATTTAAGCCACATTAACATTGAAGTTTTGAGAGCTGATATAGCAAGGCTTGTGTGTAAAAACGTTCAATCAATTCTACGAGTAGATTTTTGACTGTAAAGCCAGAAAGAAATTATACGACGTGTATAAAGAAGGTGTAATGACAGTACGCCAGTGTCAGAACTGGTTTGCAAAATTTCGATCCGGCAATTTTGATATCGAAGATGCACCACTTTCTGAAAGGCTGATTGAAGATGATAAAGGCATTAGTTGATGAAAATCACCGAATAACAACACGCGAGACCAGTGAGAGGTTACATTTATTGTATTCAACTGTTCATGACCACTTGAAAGGCTTGGATTTAAACTGGAACGTCTGTGATTCACTTACATCACGAAAATGATCCATTTTTGATCCGCATCATTACCACTGAAAGAAAAATATACTTCACTAAGATAAAAAAAGAATTTGTACATAATGGATTTAAAATACTTAATGGAATTTATAAGAGTTGGATAAAAATATTTTTTTCACTTCATTTAAAGGAAGCAATCAAAAAGAATTTTTATATAGTTTAATTAATAAACGAAAAGTATAAAGGATTAAAACATAAGTATATTACAATGTTGGTTGTATAATATAATGCTCAAACGCAGGAGGTCATGAAGCAAAAAAAGCTGAACCGGCTGAAAGTATTTGGAAAGCCAATATCCATCAAAAAAAGGTTATGCTGTCTGTTTGTTGGAATTTGAAAGAAATTCTTTTCTTCACCTGAATCAGTTTTTTTTTTTTTTTTTTTTTTTTTTTAAGCAAAGACTAAAATGTTTATAAGAGTGGAATCATGCTGTACTAGCAGAAAGATGGCAAAAGGGGTTGGACCAGAATGGCATATATATAATTCACTAAAATGTTTATTCATTATACGAAAATTATCTTTTATCCCCCACCCAAAAAAAAAATTAGTTTCCGAACAACATGATATATTTGAATAATCAGATATTTAATAATAATAATCATTTTCATATATGAGTAAATAAGTATTAATACATTGAAAGTAACAATTAATTTTAAAATTACTGTAATTTATCGACGAGTGAAAATAATTAAATAAATCTAGTATTTTAAATGGCATCTATAACCATCAAGCAGTTCTATAAATTTAATTACTATTCAGGACACAAACAATTAACTACATCTAAAACGAATATAAAACTTAAAAGGATTTTATTTCAAGCTTAAGTAATTGCATTTGTATGGCATCAATGATAGCACGCTATTCATGTTTATGCTATCTTAACAAACTTTTAACGTGCATTATGTATTTTTAACGTAGAATATAAAATGTTTGCTTGTATCATACTTAAAGGTCATAGAAATCTTTATATAATGAAAATAAACAATTTTGTATAATCCAAAGTAAAATGTAATATGATTCAACAAATATTTGGTAGCTAAATGTCTCTAATTGTGACTGATTTGTTTCTTAGAATATGAATATTTGTATTCTTTTTATCTACCATAAGCAATAAATTTAACTATAATTTCATTTCGAATGTGCAAAACATCCATACTGTGGTAAATCAAACCAAAACGCACTTCCCTCCAAAATATTTAGTTTATAAAAATTATTACATTTAAAAAAGTCATAAATAGAAATTAAAAATAATATATTTGCATACATTAATTTATTCATAAGCAAGATGTAAACTATTATTAATTACTAATAAAGTGCATAAAATGAAAATTAAGAAATTCATTCACAAGCGCTTTAAAAAAGTATTAAAATTTTTAAAGAAATATCTCATGTTTTTAATGTCAACGATCAATTATTAATATTTAACTAAGACCGCAAAAATGCTATTTTACATCAAAACATATTTCATCTAAGAGACGTGCTAAAAATTCGTTTTGTTGTAGAGCTTGTTTTATAACATGAACTTGCAGCTAAAATTCTAGTTTGAAAACTTTCTGGGTTTATAGACCAGAATTAATGAACGCTTAAATGAACATCCGTCGTCGTATCATGGAAATTTTAGAGATTTCGAGAGAAAATGATTTTCTCTTGTGTTTGTACTTCTAAATGGGGGACAAACTTAAAAGCAAGTAAACGGCCAATTAAATGGGAAAGCCCTAATAATCCGTTGCATTTAACTGAATTTTGGCACTGTTATGAGGGTAATTTGAGAAAATGAGTACCTGATGAAGAAAAATGAAATATTATGCTAAACATTGGACTTAAATACTACAAATATGATAATTTTTTAAGTCCGAACATAGGAAAGGAAGATTTAATTTATTGAAGTTTCCTTAATTACCTGCGTTTTAACGAAATACAGATTTCATGATGCAAAAATAAGCAATAATTACTTAATATGTGATCTAAGAAATAAAAATGCATTTGCAATTTTTGCCAAATAAATGCTTATTTTTTTGGGTACAGTTAAATTTATTCTCTTCGAAGGTTAAATTTTAAATAAAGAAATTTCTTAACAATAAGATAATAAATTAAATCTTCATTCCACAAATCATTAACTTAATTTATTTTTATAGTTTAAAATAATTTCTCCAATAGTTTTAGTAGTCATGAATACTAAGTTAAGTAAATTTGTATAAATTAATTTAAATTAACCTACTAAAGTTGTTATAAATGGAAAGACTATTCTGTTATTTTTTCCCCTTAAACTTTTAAACTTTTTTCTTCATTAAGTTTTTAAAAAAGATATAGCTCTTTGCAAAAAATTGCAAAATAATAATAATAACAGTATTATGAACAAGTTAACATGTGTACAAAAATATTATTTGGAATGCATAATGATTCATTAGTTTTAAGCAATTAATCATTTTGATGTATTGAGTGTAAGAATTTAGGAAAAAGTGATTTCTTTAAATAACAATAGCCGCAGTGTATTCCTCAAAAAATTAGGAAAACTTTTCATACCTTTCAAGGAAATGTAGTTGTCAGAATATATATAAATTTAATGGATATTTATTTCTAAAATTTTGAAATAATATATGAATTTTTTTATTTATGTGAGTATTAGCAGACGTATTTTTTTTCCTGGACCTATTTTCATATATGATACATTTTTACTATTAAAATTAAAAATATCTACAAAATATGCATTAATATAAACCAAAATATAATTGTATAGTCATAAAAAATTTATAAATTACCGAACATATATATTTAACAATAGCTGCACTGTTAAAATAGAAAATAGCCCTGTGATATTTCTAAAATTTATTTTGTAAAACTTAGAATAAACATTTATGATTAAGTTTAGTTTTTGCTTAATTGTATGAATTAAATGAAATTGATTAAAAATTAAACTATGCAAATTTGCAAGCTACAGATTTTCAGCATCTTAACTTGCATAATAGTCCTTTATTAATCACGAGTTTATTTAGAAAGTTTAAATCAATTAAAAGCTGAAAATAGCTTTTCATCGCCGAAAATTATGAACAATAATTCTGGATAAAATAAATGATAATTGAATTAACACTTTTGAGAATATTTCTTATAGTAAAATATATTTGGAATATATTAGTGCAGTTAAAATGGAAATTTCATCAATGAACGTAGCCAATGAAGAATTGTTTGCAGCAGGGGAATCCATTTCTAAATTTTTTTTTTGCAACAATATAAAATACTGAATACCATGATTGTGTGAAAATGATAAATATTCAATTATATTTTTGCTAATTGAATACTTAAGTTAGACGCTATATTCAACTTGTAACTTGTTAGAAGTAGAGTACAAGTTAATAAGTATTTTAGTTTGTAATTACGTTTAATGATTGAATAATACTTCAAACTCTATTTCATAGGAATTTCATCTACAAATAAGTCATCTAAATGTAAATAGTATTTGAGTTTTAAAAATAAATTATAATTTTTTATTTGAAAACAGATGATTTCATTATTTTCTTTTAATGCTTCTATTGTAACATATGAAAATTTTATTATCTGCCTTACCTTGACATATAATTTCATGATTTTTATGTCATGAATGAATAAATATTTATTATTAAAATTGAAAAATTAAAGTCACAATGTAAGCATTAATTTTGTAGAAATATTTTTGAATAATAATTTTTAAAATGTTATCTATCGCACACATATGTCATTTAATGTTAATTAATACTAAATATGGTTGGTATAAGATGAAAGTTCATCAACTTCTATGAGAGTGCTCAAAAAAGAATATTTCAGCTTTTAAAGAAAGTACGTAAAATTTGGATAAACATTTTTTTTCTAAAGAAAGCTTAAAAATGTAAACCTTCTTTTTAAGAATTAAAATTCAAATTATTAAGTTCTAATTATCAGGATAAATAATAGAATGTATGAAATTCAAATATTCTTGGAAAATAAAACTTGCTTTATCACTTCTATTCTTTAATAAAAATGCTAAAAATGTTTTCAAGAAGTTATGATTGCAAAATACTTCATATTTTGAAGGAAAGGGAAAATTTGATTAAGAAAATTGAACTCCCATGAGATACCCTTACAACTGTTATCAAAAAATCAATCCTTAATGATATCCTAAAAAGATAACTTTACAATTTATCTTTTTTCAAGGTATGCCATGAAGTAAATAAACAAATACTTGAATTACCATAGCAAACAATGTCATTTGTAAAAGGATAAAATCTTTTTAAAAGAAGCCAATTATTAGGGGAGAAAAAGTCAGACAATATTTTCATATTTTGTATCTTCTAGAAAGTTGAAAAAGTTTTGTGATTTTATTTTAAAACATTTTACCATCAAATTGTATCAAATTTCACATCTGTGTCATCACATAGATTAATGAAAATATTTTTAATTCAATAGTCATTAATAATATTCACTGCTTCGAAATAATTGGATAGAATTTAAGTTTATTTCTAATCCCACATATTTCCAAATTTAAATTTAAACTTTAGAATTTTTTTTTATTAAAAAGTGAGTAATTATATAAGCTTTCACATAATGAATAATGTTAAATTGTCTTAATTACACACTATTTTAAATCTTATTAGTTGATTATGAATTATGTTTATTTGATTATGAGTTATATTTATGTGAAGACCTAGAAGACAGATATATATTTTAATTAGTTTATATTTTGTTTGATTATATATTTAAATAGTTTAAAAGAGTTAAGTAAAATCATAATGTAACAAATTAGAAAATGTTACAGAAAAGAATTGAGAAAACTTGAAAACTGTTTACATTCTTATTTTCTTTTCTACAATGGATAACAAATTACTATACGGTCTTAAATCTTTTTCGAACTGAATTGTGGGCTCATTTTAGTCGAAATATCATTGGCTGTCAATTGTGACCATTAAAAGTGGCAAGTTTATCCAGTTTTCTTGGCATTTTTTTCCTATTAGATAAATTTTGTTTTCAAAGGGGAAAAAATCTTTTTCGATTGGTCTGAAATAGACAGGCATTAGACACTGTTATATAATTATTGATAATTAAGTTTTTTATGTCTAAACTAGCGAAAACTTCAGCAACAATGTTTCTTCTAAATTAATTAAATCGATTGAAATAAAAGTCTTATATTCCAGTAGGTGATTGATAACTGTTCTTAAACCAATAAAAATACTTTAATTTTATGTTAATTCTTAAATAATTTCAAAGAAATGAAATTTACCTATTTTTGAATTTTAAAATTTGTTTTCCCTATTTTACAAGGATAAAAATAAATTTCAATTTTAGCTAATATATATGAATTAAGAAATTCTTCTTTTGTATATAAATTTCATAAGTAACTATTCAGAAATGAGTTTCAAATATCAATGTCAAAACCTTTATTGAAATTGTTCAGGGTGAATTTAAGCTATTATTTAAAACTCGCATTAATGTGAATTCTGCTAATTTTAGTAATAGTTTGAAAGTGCGTATCTTTTGTTTAATATTAACATAAAGTAGTTAGTTTGACAGACAATACTTTTATTTTATTTGGTAATGATAATCAAGAGAATGATAAAAGAAATCTTTTTCTTAAAACTTTTGCTCCTTTTTAAAGAAAATTTAAAAAGTAAATAAAAACTGAAATTATTTTAAGAGGGTAAAATAATTGTAAATGCAAAAGAATTACATATTGTCGCAACTACATTCAGTGGGAAAACTGGTTCTTTTTGTTTTAGTGGAATCAAAAGTTACTAAGAAGTATTAGTAATAACATATAATTAACAAAATATGATTAAAATGCTCTCAGCGTTTCCACCTGCATTTTGGATTAATGAAATTTCTGTAAAATAAGGAAATTTGAACATTGGGAATCTGTCTTTTCTTAGTTTTGAAATAATGTGTATAAAAATTAAAAAATTTAGAATTTTTGAAAAATTTAAAAATTTTGTAAGTGAATGACTGTAAAATAATATGAATTTAAAAAAGCAATGAAATATTTTCATTTTTGAATATTTGCAGTAGAAATTGTACGAATTAATAATCTGAAACTTTTTTTTCCAGTGGCGGGCACTGGGTGATAGACCCTTTGCTACAAGAAGACATGAATTGATACTCATTTAGCGTAACAAGGTGGAAATCTGTGAACCAAGTCATGGAGACGAATAGAATTACCCACGTCACACCACCAGAAACCCGTTTATAGGGTAGGTCACATCCATACATCCTTACAGGAGAAAGTGTTAATGCCTGAACCGGGATTCGAACACGGAACCAAGAGCCTTGTAGTCAGAAACGTTAACCACTCAGCCATGTAATCGGAAACTAAAGTAAAAAGTTTCTATTGCACTGACGCAGTAAATATAACAAAGAACACACATTAGGTGAGCCACATATTTTACATTATATATCTGCGTATGGGTTAAATATCTTCAATGTTAAAGCTCATGTATGCAACTAAATAATTAAACATCTAAAGCAACTAAACAATTAAAGAAATGCCTTTCGTTTTATTTATTCCTTTATACTTTGCTTTTATTGATTAAACAATGGAATGTCGCTTTTTGATTGTTTATTTTTAAAAGAAATAAAAAATGATTTTTATCCAACTCTTAAAAATTCCATTAATTATTCCAAATCCATTATGTACAAATTCATTTTTTATCTCAGTGAAATTGATTTAATACGCAATTTACAAGCATTTGTACTTAATTATTATTTTTAAAAATCGAAGAGAATTCTAATTAACGTAAACTAGAATATTTCCGGCACATAATTTCTTTTAAATTTAAATGCTACAATTAAATAAAATTAAATATTTTTTCTGAAACATAATTTCTTATTGTTTGTAATCATTTACTTTTGTTATTTTATATATTTTTATTTTTATTATCTTGAATAAGTAAAAGCAATAAAAGAATATTATGTAATGAAAGCGCTTAATATTTTTATAATTTCTTCCTTTTTCAGATTACTACTCGAATTACAAATTACAATTGAGTTTCAAAACTCATTGTAATTTGTAATTCGTGATTCCATGAGCCCTTTCCTTGATTTTTTTTAACTGTGCATAACATTTTTTAATTTCAAAAGAGTTTCCTGGAACTTTGCACTAATGTCTGAAGATATTTTAGTAACTTCAACTTTTGATGCTGTTTTTTTAGAATCAGAGAACATACGTATTTCATTACAAAAATAAAAAAAAATCATTCAGTTGCCATATCGATTTCTAATAATATTATATGTATTACTTAAAAATAATAGAAATATTTTTATATTTTTAATGTTCTGAAGATATTGTATTTTGAAATTTGTTCATTGTATTTTGAAGTTCCTTTTTCAAAGCAATTTAATTCCGAAAAAAAAACATGTCATTTTATATTTGTTATAAAGCTCAATTAGTTATTTAATCTATGAAAGTATGAATTTAACATTAAAAATGAATTAAAAAAGCCTATGAGATGCATGTAATTATGATGACTAAATTTAGAGGACAGACTAATTTTAAAAAACAGTACTCATTTCTAGGAATGTGTTAACAACTTTAATATATCATATAATGCATACGTTTGTACATATATGAGTTACATACCACACATCTACCAAGATGTTTTTCGTTTTTGGAATTTAGATAGACAGTTTTATAGGGTATTTAATTGTCTTTTAGTTAATTTAAGCTGTAACAAGTAAAAGTTGCAGGATATTATTATTTTAACTGCCATGTTAATCGTACAATAAGTATGCTGTGGACGCATGTTTTTGATCATAAAGCATGAGAACGAATGCTTTGACTTGTTTATTCTTGCTGGATAGTGTTAAGGTAAACATTTCTGAGAAGC
>JAPDSC010056870.1:0-23867 GCA_026290005.1 Latrodectus geometricus | reverse complement strand
TCTATAACTATGGAAATCTAAATGAGAACAAATATAGAAAAATAAAATGTAATAATATAGCTGTGAGTTCTCAAATCCGTCAATTCTGGGAGTTTAACTTGAAGCATTGCAGTGAAGCCAGTTTCTCCTACCAAGGGGCTTGGATAGACGGCAAACGCACAGAATTTTTTGCCCGAGTTAACTCGGGATAGCTGGTTAAACGGTATTCCCCAAAAATAATATTAGCAATAATAAGAGAAGATGAATCTTGCCCACACACTTATCACCCTTAGGGACATGATTTAAATAAATACTCTAGCTTGCGAGTAATTTCAGAAACTAATAATTTAATTCATCTAATCTCATTTATTTAAAAATTTCAATAATTTTGATGCAAAGAAAATTACAAATATTTGTCTTATAAATAAAAAAAAGTCCAAAAATGTATTATCGTAGAAATATTTCTAGCCGTAATAATTTTCTTATTTTTCTTAGTAAATTGAAACTATTTTGAAAATATAATTTTAAGCAACAACATTCTAGACTCAATATTTATAATTAATCCTACGCATTCTTCGTTCCATAATAAGAGAATTCCTTAAGCTTTAATCCTACCGAGAAATAATGAAAGGTTTCTCTTAACCATCTAAATGAGTAGAATTTAATCACCATTAATATGAGCTTCCTATAACTCTTCTCTCATTATACACTTTTCAAAATTTATAAATAATGCTGCAGATAAATTTAGCTGTCTTTATGCGAGGACTTGGAAGTAAATCACCTGTTGCCGTATTTTACGTGGGTCGAATTAACGAAATTATTTACGAATGTGTTACGACGCTTTGAACAATGTAAAATGTTGCATAGTTAAGAGAACACCAGGCATTGATTTAGTTTCAGAAATATGAAGCTGCTATTTTATGAAAGAGAGATTTCTCTGAGTCCGCTATTCGTTTCAAAATCTAGAGATTAAGATGATTTTCAAAGGCGTGAGTAACATTTTCTCGGATATCACCGAAGTTTTCTAAGCAATCTAATTTGTTTGCTATTAGAAGAAGTTGAGATTCTCCTATAGAGAAACATTTCAACACACTGCAAGAGACACGAAATTAGAGAAAGTGTAGCATGTCCTCTAGAGCATAATTATTTTTTATGAAAACTATATTTGAAAATAATATTGCATTTAAATTAAATTTATGTTAAATTCTTTGAAGAAATTTGTGTGCTCGCTTGTTAAATATACTATGATAGATAATTTTTTAAAACATTGGTAATTTTGTGGAGAATAAACCACATAGATAATCTTTAGTACTTTTCAATTATTTAAAGCAAGTAACATAACAAAGTTTATAATTATTTTTTGTTTCTTCACATAGTTTTAAAAATAAATTTTCGTTATTTATAAATTTGAAATTTTAAATATTAATAAAATATTATAACAGTTTTGCAATTTTTAACCATAAATTCAATATTTAAATGTGAATGTTTCATATATTTATCTTCCACTGAAAAAACAATATAAAATAAATAGAATATAGAACTGGATATAAAAACTAGGATATAGAATAGGAATAAACATGGTACAAAATAGAATGCAAAAACAATGGATTTTAATCAACTTTAATGTATAAGTCAGCTTTATGTCAGGTGTTATGGTGATGATGTACATAGTTGTTTCCCATAAATTCTTTTGCAGTGTTTTTTGTAAGTAAAAGAAATTACACCTCCTTTATGACCATACAAATATATCGCAGATTTTATAATTTTCCAGTAGTTTCACAAGTTGAATTAATTTTATTGAAAAATTGAAAAACGGTAGAAAAGAAACATGGATGAGATCTCCCTCAACAAGATTGCTTATCGTTTAAATTGAAAATAAGAAAATTATAATTACTAGGTACGAAGAAAGAATATTTAAACAAATTCAAAAGTTGATATTTTCAATATTTATTTCTAATTAGAAATACCCAATGAGAAAGAGGAATTTAAGAATTGCAAATTCCATCATACCTAAAATGTTTGAATAAAATACTCAAAATACAATGGCGTTTTAAAGTTTTATAAATAAAAAATAAATAGTATGCTCTTTAGAAATATGCAAGATATATTTGTAATATTAAACTATATTTAATAAATGTTTGTAAGCTACACATTTGTTCATAGTTGACATAGTTGAAATTACTATACATGATAACAATGACGAATATCTTGAATTAGTTTAATATTTTGAATGTTTTACTTAAAATTCTGATAAATTATATGAATTTTATTAACCACAGTATATTTAAGATTTTTTTTTTTTACTGTCAAGAACTCACATACTGTCAAGAACTCACATACTGTCAAGAACTCACATACTGTTTTACAAGTGACTAGGTATTTTAACTATTTCTAGTCATATATTGGTTATTTCGTTTTTACTTAATCACTTACTTCACAAATATGGAGCTTAACTTTGAAACTTACAAACTAGCATCATAAAAGGACCATGAAAAATGGAGGCTGATTATATACAGCATTGAACAATATCTACCCACATTTGTGACTTATTACTTGAAGCATATCAAAATATTATAGATAGAGAAAAATCCATTTTTTCTACTTATTTTCAAATTTGTAATATATTGTAATGATCATATTAAAAGAAGATTTTGTGTGTCTAAACTAAGTAATGTTAATGTATGGATAATGCTAAAAGTTTTAGTGTGAAACTAAAATTCACAATTAATTTTTTAAAATACCTTTTTCAAAAAAAATAACACGTTTCTATAATATATAAGACATTTTATTTGAAAATAATTTTGCTTTTAAAAACAATTTAAATCCTTTATTTAAATCGGGAAAGTTTCCTCAAAACTCCTAATCAAATGTTTTTCTTTTTCAAAATATTAAAAAAAAATATTTAATGAAAAATTCAAATATATCTACATAAGAAATTTTTGAATTTGTTCTCTTGCTTGAGTATTTTTTTTTTTAAATTTGGACAAAAATTATCATTTGGGATCATGACAAAGAAAAACAGTAAAATGTTTAATCAAAGAAATAATGTGCACTGAATTTCAAATTAAACTTTATAATCAGAATATATTTGCATTATTTTTTTTTGGCACTTTCTGGATTTTTTTTCTTTTTAAGATCATGAAAGATATCTTGGAATTGTTGTTAGTTTCAAGAAATAAACTGGAATAGTTAAGAATGAATTACAGTACTTTCTAATTTTACGATAACTTTAAATCTACAAATGATTAAAATGTATCGCAAAAAATGCTAGTTTTTATTTCTTTTTCAATTTTCTTTTCTAAAAATATCATTTGAAAATAAAAAAACTATGTCAATTTGTAGAATTATCAATTTTTTTTCAAGTAAATTTAAATGATTTATTGGAATAATATTCTAAATTGTTTGTAACAGGTTATAGAATATAAACAACAATTAGGATAATTAAAATTTTAAATCTATATTTATCTGTAACTAACTAATTGATTGAGAACATATTATAAAGAAGAGTTGTATTATGTTTCATATATTTCTCTTCATAATTTTTTAAACAGAATTTGTGAATAACAATTATAACTTCACGAATAAAAACAAAAATCCATTTATTAAGATACTTCGATTAATAATATTTAAAGTACTTCTGTTTTGAAACATGAAGTTCTAAGTTACGTCTTTAAAATGAAACCTTGATTCAAAGTTTGGCATATAAATTCATTTCTTTTTTACTTCCTTCAAGAAAAATTAAAATTAATGAATGCTTAAATGATTATTCATCGTGATATTCAGAACTGTTTTACTTAAAAATCCTAGACTCTTCAACTTCCAAATAATGAAACTTTTAACAACGAGGGAAAAATGAACTTTCAAAAAAAGAAAAACATATCGTATAATTCATTGCTTATAAATTAACTTTAAAACATGCAATTTAAAATTTTGTTAAAATAATGGAATACTAAAATTAAAAAATGACTTTATCAGTGCTTTATAACGCGAAGGAAATTAAAATTTTAGTAAAATGGAGTTTTACTGAAATTAGAAAGAGAAGTATTGTTCAATTTAAATTCATGTAAATATTTTAGAAATATTAGCCAATTGTTTTCACTTTTCTTATTAAAAATTAAAATACGAGGAATTATTTTTATTTTCATTATTGTATAATAAAGATATTTGTTTAAAATATTATCTGATTAAGTAAGAAATCTGTTTCATGAAAATAATTTAATAAACTTAATTTTACGTTTACATTTTTGAATAGCAATGGCAGTGATACAATATTCTTAAGTCATCTAGCAAACCGAAAAAAGAACAGCTGTGATAGAATTTACTATTCTGGGTGTGGGTGTGTGATCTAGCAGAGTACAGTAATATTTAATAAAATTTTCTAAATTCATAAACAGGAAAACTTCTTTGAAAGCTATATATATAATATGTGTTTAAAATCTAAAAAATCTGGAATTTCTTTGAAAATGAATTGTTAATGAATTGTTGTTGAAAAATTATTTCACTCATACTTATTTGAGCATAAGGAATAATTTTTAATTATATATATATCTTAATAAATATATATATATATATATATATATATATATATATATATATATATATATATATATATATATATATATTAACATTTTTATACATAATAATATAATTGATATTTTTAGAATATCGGAAAGGTTTCTAATTACTGTTTTAAATATTGTGATATTGCATAATATAAAATTACTCAGATTAAATTTCATATTTTGACCTTTTCTTTCGCTTACATTATTTATAACTAAATGGTCTTTCACTATTTCAGTGATCGCTACTTTATAAAAATTGTACAAGAATGGCACTCATAAATGAATGAATAATATAATGAGTAGAGTGATATCTTTCAATTAAATACACTTTAGATCAAATTAAATACACTTTAAACAGTTATTTAATGTTAGTCGACATGACAATAATTGAAAATTTATATGTACACACTTGAAATAATTAGTGCCAAGTTATATTTTCTCTCAAATTATAAGTACAAGTTTCTTCCTGAAAAATTATTGATTAACAAGTATTAGGATAAGATACATTTGCAATGTTTGAATAATTTATTCAGATAGTATTTCTTAAAATACTTGAAAATATCATCCGCTCTTTTTTAACTACCTTTTTCAACATTATAATATGAAATTACTTTATTAACAGCCATGAAAATTTTATTTCATTGTTTGTCAATATATAAGAAAAAATTATATATGATATTTTAAATATTATATTGTTATTGAATGCGTTCTTCAAAGTTACAAAACCGAGTACAATTTTCAGTGCAGAGAGCAGGTTTTATTGGAAAGCACCCCATTTAAGATCAATGAATTTTGTCTCCCATGATTTGAGTAAAAGACTTATCGCAATTAGGTGCAATTTTCTCTCTTTCCTGTAAATATGAGTTGGAATTATGAATAAAAAGTAGCAAACTTTTTCAGTATATTAAATGAATAGCGCTTATGTATAAGGTAATAGGAAATTGGATTATTGAAAATGTTTGAATTTAATATCAATAGGTATTATTGATATTAACACACAAACACACGCGTGTGTGTGTTAAAACAATAATAAAAAACTAAATTTTAGTCACTCATTAAATGCTATTTGTATATGGTGGAAGTTCTTCTTCTTCTTTTTGAGCTTGTCAGATATGTGGCACCTCTGCATTGTTGCAATTTGTACCATGCTCCAAGCCCAAATTTTTCCTAGTTCCATTTCCTTGGGTCACCTACTTCTTTATAAAGTCTGATAGGCCCTCAATAGAGTTTAGGTGTAACTCTTTAGGATAGTGATTCTCAACCTGTGGGGCGCGCCCCCCTAGGGGTGCGCGAGCATATCCAAGTGAAAATGTTATTTAAAAAAATTGATTAAGTGTCTGAAAGGAAAGAACACACACACACATACAAAACAAAATACATTTCGACTTATTTAATAATTAACTTATTAAATTAAAACAACATACTAAATTAAAAACAAATTTAATAATTATTAGTGACTTTCTTGGGCCTGTCTTTCAGAGCAAAGTTTTTCGAAATAGGGTTTAATATTAGCAATAGACACTCTCAGTTCTTATTCTATATTTAGCTGAGATCTATATTTTGTCTTCAAAGAAGCCACCACAGAAAGTCCAGTTTCACAAAGGTAAGATGTTGAAAATGGTAGTAGAATGAGAAATGCCCTTGTTTTTAGTGCAGAAAACTCATCATCCACTTCTGCCCAAAATTCAAAGAGTGATTTATTACTAAATTGTCTTTTGGTTTCACCGCTTGCCGTGAAGTCTATGAAGGTTTCTTCCTCTTCGACTGAGAGTACTTCGGGAGTATTTTGAAATGGATCCCTCGCCCACTTGTAACTTGATATCAGTTTGTCATCAGCAAGAAAGTACTTTTTAAAATTCTTTGCTAGCATTACTAAATGATTTTCAATGGTAACAAAAACAACTTTTACATGTTGTTCTTCAGCCTTGTAAGTTTTAATACAATCATTCAAATTTGCAAACATTGTTAAGTTTTCTTGCTTTAAATTTCTGCTCCACAATTCCAATTTCCTACAAAAAGCATTAACTTTATCAGTCGTATCCAATATATGTGTATTTGTTCCTTGCAGTTAAAGATTCAAGTTTTTTAATTTCTCGAATATGTTGACCACGTAGCTCGATTTCAACACAAATAAACTATCGCCAAAATTCTCAGCTTCCGGTCTGTTTTCCTCTTCTAGGAACACGGCGATTTCTTCTCTTAATTCATAAACACGTTGCAAAAATTTCCCTCGTGATAACCATCTTGCCTCGCAATAAAATAGTAACACAGAATGTACTGCACCCATGTCTTTACAAAGTGCGGAAAAGATTCTTGATTTCAGGGGTCTCATTTTTATATAATTTACTACGGTTATAACCGTAGTTAACACAATATTCAAACCAGGACTCATTTCTTTGGAAGCCAAAGCTTCTCTGTGGATCATGCAATGTGTCCAGACGCACTGTGGCGATTTTTGTTTCACAAGTGCTTCAATACTTTGGAATCTTCCTGACATAGAACGAGCGCCATCCGTGCATTTTCCGACGTAAGTTTTCCATTCTATGTTTGCCGCGTTCATAAAATCATTTAAGATAGCAAATAAAGCGAGTACTGTTGCTTTGAGTTCTATTGGTTTGCAGAAAAGTAATTCTTCTACTACTGACAAATCATCACAAAATCTAACATAGGCAATGAAATGAGCATCTTTATTACTATTTGTTGCCTCATCGAGTTGCATTGAAAACAATTTGTAACTCAACTTCGACAAAAGCTGAAACTCTACATCTTCAGCTATATCAGCAATTCGACGGGCAACAGTATCATTTGAAAGAGGTTATAGACTGCATTTGTTTTGCAAAATTATCTCCTAACATAATTTCTACAATACCAATCGCGGCTGGCAAAATAAACTCATCACCAATGGTGTGAGGCTTTTTACATCTCGCTATATTATATGAAACTTTGTAAGAGGCAATTAAAGCTTTTTCATTCACAGACAAAGTTTTTTTAAACAATGACTTTTGCTTTTCTTATGATTTTAATTTTAATTCGAAGAATTCTCTGGGTTTGTTTACGTACTCACTATGAAGCTTTTACAAATGTCGTTTAAGTTTATTAGGTTTCATGCTGTCTGCCACCAACATTTTTGAGCAAATGATACACAGGGGCATTTCTTCTTCATTTACTTCAGTACTAGTGAACCCAAAATTTAAGTATTCTTGAGAATATTTTCTTGATTTTATTTTCGGAACCACGCTCATCAGTGCACTTGTTGATGCTTGTCTATCGTCTAATGCTCGCTTACGCCCGCTTAAAAATTTATCCATGATTCTGCATAAGTCTGCTGCCGTCAATATTTAATACGGTGAATTGCAATTACACGAAAATATATATAATATACACATGCAGAATAGATTCGATAGCGATAGAAGGATCGACTCGAATGAGATTGTCTGGAATTGAAATTGGCGTCATAGAACTTTCTCCTTCTCCCTATGAGAAGACATTTGTTCACATCTGCGCACGCTCCTAGCTTAATTTTTTGCTGACCAGACAAATTCCAGACAAATCGAAACTTCTCGCGAAACAGTGAGAATGCCCGACATGGCGGGACGCAAGAGCAATAAAAAAGCATAGGATTCTTTTTTTTTCAATGCTGAGGATCGGTGTTGCAAAATGTCAATAAATTTCGGTATTCTTGGTAATTTGTAAAGTTTAAAATTAAGGTTGTAGTGTAGGTTTAGCGCAAAAAAAATACTCAAAATACATTATTATTGTATATATTTTATTGTATGTGGTGGGGAGGGGGGCGTGAAGAAAATTATGATTGAAAATTGGGCCGTGAATACTAAAAGGTTGAGAAAAACTGCTTTAGGATATGGATTACCTAGAGTAGTGAATCTTGTAAGGGCAAGAGCATTACACTCATATAGGATATGATGAGCTGATTGTACCCCTGCGTGGCATTTCCTACAAATTGGTTCCTGTTTAAAAAGTCCCATTGTATGAAGGTGTTTCCTGAAATGATAGTGCCCAGTAATGAAGCCTACAGTTGCTTGAGTCTTCAATCTTGGGAGTCTAAGAATTTCAGATGCAGTTTTCTCAGATGAGTTGAAAATCATACATTTTGCATGTTTCTGTCCAAGAGAGTCACGCCAAACTTTGTTCATCTCCTGTTTTTCCCACTTTTGAATGGCCTTCCTTGTAGTCTTCATGTTGATCCCACAAAAGGGTTCCATTCCTATTGGATTGAAAGAGGATCCCTGTTTTGCAAGTTCATCAGCTCTTTCATTACCTTCTATTCCTATATGCCCGGGCACCCAAATAAGAATAATTTTATTCCTATTTGCCATTTCCGTAAGGAGATTTTTACATTCCATTACAATTTTTGATTTGACTTGGAATAAGTAGAGAGCCATAAATGCAGCTTGACTGTCGCTGAAAATAAGAATACGCTTACCTTGGTAGCCCTTCTTTAAATTTATCTGCAGACAGTTGGCGATAGCAAGAACCTCCGCCTGAAAGACAGTGGCATGTTCCCCAAGCCTTTTATAAAGACTGAATCTTGGTGCCACGCCACAGACCCCCAGTCCTGAGAGGTTGTCTTTTTTTGATCCATCAGTAAACCAGATAAGATCATTGCTCTTTATTTCAATCGTGCAGTTTTTCCATTGTTCTCTGGTAGGAAAAACTACCTCGAATGGTCTTTCAAACACGTATGTTCTTTCCATGCTGTCTGAAGGCATTTGGAGAGTAGGGTGGTTGATTTTTTTTGGTAATAGTGGTATGACCTCCAGAAGAAGGCTTATCACACCACTGATTTTGCAATTTCATTCTATATGCAGTTATTCTGGCAGCGCTGCATATGAAGATATCTAGTGGAGTCAGGTCCAGAATTGCCTCTAGTGCTTTGGTAGGTGCTGTGGACATTACACCTGTGATACACAAGCAGGCCATTCTTTGCAGACTTCTTAGTTTGTCCTTCAGTTTTCTGTACCACCTTACACCACCACATCACAGATGCATATGTAAAAGTAGGCCTGAAAATTGCTGTGTACATCCAAAACATCATTTTTGGCTGTAGACCCCAGTTTTTACCAAGCATGCGTCGGCATGCCATAATGCATTTTTTTGCCTGATATTTTGTAGTCAACATGTTTATTCCAGGTGAGTTTTTGGTCTAGAATTAAGCCCAGAAATTTCACCTCAGAAGCAACGTTGATTTTAACCTCAAAAGGTTTTGGGATAAAGAATCCCACCCATTTTATTTTTCTTGTGAATTGTTTAAGGTTGGTCTTCTATGTCCAGATTCCTTTCCTTACACCATTCGCCTACATAACTTTGAAATTTTGCATTAGTTGACAAGTTATGTGAAAGTCTTTACCAAGGATGAGTATGACAATATCATCAGCATACCCCGGGGTATAGTAACCTATAGAATTATGATGTTTTAATAGGCTATTTACAACCAGATTCCAAAGTAATGGTGATAATACACCTCCTTGTGGACAGCCTCTTGTTGTTTTCTTTTCAAATGTCTCATTGAAGATTTTCATTTGTATAGCTCTATCCGAAAGCAGGGTCATGGTCCTGAACAAATTGCATGGTCAATCCCTGTATCCCTTAAGGCATTAAGGATGAATAGATGAGAGGTGTTATCAAATGCACCTGTGATTTCTAGGAAAGTGGCTAAAGTAGTTTCCTTTCTCTCCAGGCTGTCTTCAATCTTAGATACAAGCTTGTGTAATGCTGTCTCTGTAGTTTTGCCTGGTTGGTAGGCAAACTGTAGATTATGCAAGGGACTATTACTACCCAGGTAATCTCTGATGTGCCTATCAATGATTTTCTCCATAATTTTGAGAAAGAATGAAGATAAGCTTATTGGCCTAAAAGACTTAGCCTGGTCATAGTTTTTTCCAGGTTAAGGAATGAAAACAATCCTAGTCTTTTGCCATAGCTTTGGAATACATCCCAGTGCTAAGCTAGCTCTGTATATTCTTAGTTAGCACAGGGATAATAAGATCCCCTGCCTTTTGGATCATTACAGGCATGATTCCGTCGGGTCCAGGACTCTTGAGAGGTTTGAAGGTGGAAATAGCCCACCTGACTTTGTCATGATTGATAATGCTCTTAGCATAGGTCCATTGATTTCTCTGAATTATTTTTGCAGAACCAATGAAATGCTGCCCTTCGTTGCTACCAATATCAATGGCTCCCGGAAAGTGAGTTTTGGCCATAACTTCCATTATTTCTTTTCCGGTACTAGCAAATTTGCCATCCTCATCCTTTAAGGTTCCAACCATTATAGGTTCATCCCTTCTAAGGATTCTTTGGAGTCTAGCTCCTTCAGAGATTGAATTCACCTCTTCACAGAATTTTCTCCAGGATTCTTGTTTGCTTTTCCTGACATTTTTGTTATAGTTAGTGAGTACTCTCTTGTAGTTGTCCCATTCACCATGTTTCTTTGCTTTGTTAAAAAGTTTTCTAACATTTACCCTTTCAGTTTCCAAAGAGACATTCCACCAAGGACACTGTGGCTTTGCTCTTTTGGTTCGCATTGAGCAATTTTTATTGTATGAGCCTAGAATTTCACTCTGCAGAGTTCCTGCTGTGACTTCTAGATCATAATTGTCTCTAATATAACTTCCCCCAGTTCAGTTAGCCCCATGATATCCTTTTGGAAATTCTTCCAATTGGTCCTCATGGGGTCCCTGAATCGGCGGTCAATATTTATACTGGAGTTTATTTCCAAGTGGATGTTTTGATGGTCTGAACCTGATGGTTTCCAATCAACTTTCCATTTCGTGATATTTTTACTAATAGCCGGTATTGCTAAAGTAATGTCGATTACTTCAGATCGATTGGAAGTTATAAAAGTCGGATCATTGCCTTTGTTTAAAATATCCAAACCTTAGTTAAGAATAAATTCCAAAAGACACTCACCTCTTTTGTTCGTGTCTGTGCTGCCTCAGACGATATGATGAGAGTTGCAGTCTAGCCCAAGGACTGCCTGCAATTTGTGTTCTGCACAAAATTGCAAGAGTATTTGCAGTGTTGGATCAGGTGGAGCCTTCTCTTCATAGGGTAAGTAGACAGAGCCAGAAACAATTTCTCTATCTTTTCCCTCTATGTTGAGTTTGATTTTCACTGCTGTTAGGTCCCTATGAATAAACTCGGTAAGAGGAAAAACCTCAATATCTTTATCTATAAGGATGCAGGCTCTAGCTTCACTGTTAAGATCATAAATGAGCTTACCTTTTGTTCCTTTAAGGCCACTGACTATCCCTGACAAGCCAGGGTTCTTGAATCAGGACCAGCTAAAAATACTCACCAAGAAAATTCTTAGCGAGGTTTGTGGTGCCACTTCTACTGTGGTGGATGTTAGCTTGAAGAACCTTCACCCCCATCAGTTTTTGAAGGTTTGTCAAGGACTTTGGCTTGAACTTGGTGAAGTCCCACCATTTTGTACCTCGATCTTCCTCATGAGCTCTTTGATCTCCAATTTGCTGCAGACTTTTGGCAGTTTAGCAATTATTTTAGTGGTTCTGACAAGTTCCTTGCCTCACCCACCAAAAGAGTTTACTCCTGCCAGGGGTTTATTTCATTGACAGTCTGTTCCAGCCACTTAGAGCTCTCCAGATCTGAACAATTGATAATAAGTGCTTCATTATCTAGTCTGCAAGAAAGAAAAGTGGGGAACGAAGCCCTTATCATTTCTTGAGATTTTGTTGGCTATCAACGACTCCAGGTCTGAAGCCTGTTCATCTGATAACCGCTTTGAAGGATGTTCCTTAAGAATCACCGCCATTTTGACCACCATCAGAATCTCCTTATAGGTAGTTATTTCAAGTCCTTTTTTGGCAGTCTCAGGGGCAGTGTCTTAAACAATTCTTGGTCATGATCTTTTCTCGCCTTGTTGTTTTTGCTTGGGTTTTTCTACCCAAGTGCCCTCAGCGATTTTTTTCTCTTTCATGAGTTTCTTTCTCGTTTTTCGTTTGTGCTCCAGAAAGTCTCTTTTTGAGTTTAATCCCCCCCCATGGAGACAGTCATGCTACTAATGGCTTCCTGCCCCTCATGGGATGTTGAAGGTGTAGATGTCGTTTCTACCTCTTTTGAAGAAGGATCCATTTCTTCCCCTTCAGTTGGTTTGCCCTTAGTATCCATTTCTTCAACAGAATGGCCTATATTTTACCTGCAGAAGCAATAATTTGAGCTAATTTTTTGTCTTTGTCAGCCATAAATTAACTCAAAAGATAAGCACAGGAACAGAAAAGGTCCACCCAGTATTGCCTGAGATGCTGGGTAAGGCAAAATACTCTAGAGGTTCGCCAGTCGCACTAGAGGCTCCATTAAGATACTATAACCGCAGTGCCATTCACCCAAGGCACGGGTTCCATAACACCTAGGTTACGGGAGTTGGTTCGCGACCTCCTATTTGTTATTCAGAGGTTATCCTGTCATCGCTACAGGGTGTTCGGCTATCCACCACCTGCCGACGCGCCTGGTAGCCGCTAAAGCCGCAGGATGGTGGAAGTTAATAATATATTTTGGATTTACTACAAAAAACCCATAGTTTAATTACTTTATTATATACTTAGTTTTAATTCAATATAATTTGATAGTTTACCTATCTGATTTTAACTATTTTTATGAATAATTTTTATTCTCCTTTAACTGAGTATTTTTATGGCAAATAAAGAAATTTCTCTAATATATTTTTTTTTATTTTCTTGCAGTAATGCGTAATTTTACCCCCGCGTTATTATAAGTTAACATTTTTATCTGTTATTGAACAGTTATTGTAAAGCAAATATCTATCACATAAAAATAATTTTTTCTATTAGTTTATAAAATTGAAAATTAAATTTTCAGATTTATATACTAATTGATCAACTAGCTAGGATTCTTCTAAACTTTTATAAAACAGATAATTAGAAATTTTATAAATAGGTACAAAATGTTTTGCACAAGTGTGGCTACAAAGCATAGGAACAAAGTGTTTTGTCCGTTAAAAAGTTATTTATATGCTTCATGTCTTTTGTTACCAACATTATTTCATTATTCAATTAATGATTAAGATTAATCAATTCATCTATTTCTTCTAACTTTGTTGGATAATTTAACAAAAAGGACATTAAACATAATATGTAATTTGCATGAAAATGGAAATAAATAATATATGTTTAAAAATTCTGATATATTTACAACAAAATATTTCATTTTTTATGGAAAAATGAAGTAATTTATTTATTGAGATAAAAATTTAAATTCATTTCTTTCATTATTTTATAATGCGTTTAATTTAGTATTCCAATTTTTTTAAATTAAATATTTTTAAGATGTATTTAACAAAGAAATAATATAAATTGTGTTAACATTTTAGAATTGTAAGTTTTAAAATAGTCTATAGTTTTATTTAAATTGATTAATTTTTAATAAACTAGTTTATTGATAATTGCTTTTTAAAGCATTTGATTGTTTGATGATTATCAATTTTATTGATAATTGCTTTCTGTTGTAGTGTTTTGCAGTATCACTTTCTTGAATTTAACTCAGTGATATTTATATTTTGTTTGACATGCTTGCATCTCTCACCTAACATCAGGTTACATTCCCAAGAGCTATTGATTAAAATTGATTTCAAAATGCTTCAAGAATCTGTGCAAGGTTTCACAGGAAGCAAATTAAGTATTAAAAATTTAGAATGGGGAGCATGCAACACTCGTTTTGTCAGAAACAAAAAATATCTATCATAACATAGTATATGAAATCCAGAAAATTGTTATGAGTTTCTTGATATTTATGTATCGTAAATGTTATAAATATTTTATAAAAATTGGATGTAACTTTACGAGAGTTAAAAGAAAGTTTTAGGTGAACATCTTATTATATTCAAAGATTAAGATTAATACTATTAGAAATTAGCAAAATATATAATATAAAATAGTATAAAATAGTACTTACTCATTTTTATTTTATATTTTAAAATATATAAAATAGTACTTACTCACAAAAGTACTGTTAAAACTATCTCACTTTTAAATAATATAGAAAAAGATAGACATTAGAAACAATTAAATGTTATTAGTTATAGAAAAAATAATAAAATTTAAAATAAGAAGGCATAAGAAATCTGAATCTCATTAAATTACAAATTGAATAGTAATAATGTTTTGATACATCAATATTTAATAAAATAATTTATGAAGAAATAAAATAAAACTCTGTATAAATATACATTTATGTATATGTCGATATCATATATTTTATACATGCATAATTTTATTAAGAATAGAAATAGATGCTATTCTTAAAAAATTTATTTCCTCAGAATATTGTAATAGGAAGATGCATTAAAATTTTTCAAAAATTTATTTCATTTCTTATTACATTTATAAAGACACTCGCATTCATTCTGTATTCAAAATTCATAAAACAAATGTCACTTTGTCTGGCGCAGACAAATTGGATGCTATATTTAAAATAACTCTTCCATTACAAGAGGCTTAGATAATCTGAATCATCGTTGCTATTCAGAAAAACAACATTTGTCTGAGTCCTGAGGATACAGATGCGTGTCTATTCAAATGAAGTGCAGAAAGAGTCCCGACGTCTGAATAGGGCAAATATCCGCGTTATCCAAATGGGTTTTCCGTGTCGTCTACGGTGTAAGAGAAATACGGGGAAAATGCTGTAATCCTTGAAAAGATTTCAAAGGAAATTATAAGCCATGGGATGAAAACTCGTATTCCTCAGGTTCTAGTCATTGTGTCAAACATATTCGTTTTATGATTTTCTGTATATTTTTTCTACATCAAAGTTATAAAATTTTATGGCGTATTTTGTGATGCTTTTGTTTTTCATTCTTCTCTTGTATTTGTTTATAAAAATAATGTATGGATAAAATTGATATAAATATTATCGAAATTTTATGAGTTTTATTAGAATATTTGTGTAAAATGATATTTAAATGATTTTATAAATCAGAATATGCATGTTTTATTTGATGAAAGATGTCTAGTATTAAAGCAATATTATATATTGTAAATATTTACATTTTGTAAAATTTAATAAAGTAATTAAATTGTTCAAAAAAATAACATTTCATTATTTTTTTGCTCTGTATACAGGGTTTTATTAATAATTTGTTATATTAATAAAAATAGAACACAGGGTTTTATTAATAATTTGAAAATCAATATAAGAACTTGGAATTTTTAATTTTGTTGAATTTAATTTCATTTTATAACAAACTAAAAATTACCCCGAATCTGTCTAGGAAATAGATCCAAAGCATAAATATAAAAATATATCTTTGATTAATAAAAATAACACGATATTATTTACAATTGTCTATAACATTTAAAGCATTGTCATAAATTTGTTATTCATCAAACTGGAATGTATAATATTGACTATAATATAAATTATATTTTCAATCTTAAATGACTTCATATTGTAGCATTATTTTGTTCAAATAAAAAGATAATAATTTTTTGATATTCATATATGATCAAGTTCATATTTTACTTTCTTAAGAAATTATTGTTGTGGGAAAAAAAACTGTTTTGTTTTTATTAACATAAGAAAGTACTTCTAAATGGGAATTAAGTCATTTAATTACTATTTATATATTTTAATCTCCTTTCAAAGATCGGTTCTCATTTTCACATTATAATTAGCCGTTAAATACTTTTTATGTCATTTCCTTGGATATAAATCTAAAAACCAAAAATAATTGATGTAATGAATTTATGGAACGTACTATACTTCATCTCCACTTTCTTATTTCCTTTCCATATTACTTCGATCTTTGAATAATTTTATTATTGTTTTAGAAATATATTAAATTATTTCTTTAGAATAATAAGTTACTTTTGTGAATACTTGTTTTAAACCATATGACAAATATATTACTTATTTACAAAGATTTTTATTAATTAATTCCTAACTAATAAAAAAATTAATTGTTAATAATAAAGAAAAAGTTATGCAATAACATGGAAAGATGTTATAATTTACAAATATTCAAATATATACTGCATACTATCAATCGATTCCCTTGGCGTAGAAATTCAAATTCAGCAGCCTGTAGCTTGTTGATGATATCAGGAAATCTAAAATTTGTTAGGCTAGTATCTGAATTTAGACTGTTGATACTAGAATCCCACTTAAAGAATGAATTTATATAAATGAGAAAAGTTCATTTTTTCTAAATTCTAAATACATTTTGCGTAATCCATAACAATTATTAATTTTAAGAAAAGAAAGCAAAAAAAAATTTTTTTTTTATCACTTATGCTTCTGTCCTAAAATGAAGAAAATATATATTTAATGTAATTTATATTTAAATACTAGTATATTGATATAATTAACTTATTTAAAAATATATCCCCAAAGGAAATCATTTCAGAATATTTGTGTAGCAATTCGAATTAAAATATCTTGTTTTGATATTTTAATAGGATATTTATAAATTAAAGAGGATAATTTTATATAACTATAATATCCAAAGTATATTAAGTTCACCAGTATTAAGTTCACCAGTATAAGTAAGAATTATATTTAACGTTATCTCAGAATAACAATTATTTTTAGAAGATTAAACTTATCAGTATATAATTTAACTAAAATAAATTAATTTAAAAAATTATTTTATTTAAAAACACTTTACACATAAATGTGTTACTTTTACTAAAATAAAACAAAGTTCTCGGAAAATTAAAACACATAAGTAATTTTTTAATACTAGCAATTGAATGCATATGAAACAATTACAACACATATATTACAGATATTCTTTAAGAGAATATTCCACTGATGAAATACATATTCCGTAAATAAATTTAATGTAATCCATCCTGAGATACAAAGTACCATGGTGCATGGTTCAATGGGCATGGTACAATGGGAAAGTATTTCAAAGAAACCTATTACATTTCAAAATGTATCATTTGAAGTAATAGAATCGCCTAAATAGTTCTTTATTTACTCCGATACATATTCTTTTAATTAATCATTGATAAAAAACTGTTTCTTCAAAAAACAAAGTTATAAGCAAAATCCCCCACTTCAAATGTTACTATTTTATGAAGAATGTAATTCACACTTTTTCTATTTTCTAAAACTTAGTTATTAGTTTGGGGAAAAAGTAATCCATTATTTTTTCGGTAGACGTCTCTAGTGATCGATATCTCGTAAGGTATCTATCAAACAATTTCAGATTTATGCTTGTTGGAAAGGTGATATTTGACACTAAATTATTCTCTTGCGGATTTTTGTTTGATTAATTCAGTTACGAATACAAGGTTTTAAAAATGGAAGACAACAAACAGAAAATTCGATACATTTTCGTTTTTCTCTTGTAACGGCGAAAAAGATAGCCGGGTGGCTAAAATTGTGAAAGGTGTTTATCGTCCTAAATGTGACTGTAACAACCAGTTACGTACAATTTTTGTTTCGTCGATTCCGTTCGGGTATTTTTGATGTTAGAGATGCAGCTTGCATATGAATACAGCATCGTCGAAAATGTCTATAAAATATCAAAAATGATCGAAGTTAACCGCATGTCAGCAGTCGTAACGCACAAGACCTAAAACTCTACATGAAAGCTGTTTTAAAACTTTTTTCAAAGTGAATCCAAAAGAAGTTGCAGAAAGTTTACGTAAAAATAATGAAATTCTTTTTCCCCAAACTAATATTTTAAAATTACTTCAAATTACTTTTCTATAAAAATGATAAAAATGCTCATTTTACTTTTGTTTCGTAAAATGAATCAATGTACGATTATATAATATAAAATAATACAAATTATGTAAATATGTAAAATGCATACGATAATACAAATTATGTAATAAATAACAAGTATTCCATTCTGATATATATAAGTATATACGTATCCATAAGCTCTTAGATATTTGTAAACATAAGAAGCTTATATATTTTGTATATTCATGACATAAAAAACAATCTAATCTCTTTATTTTGCATTTATAGAAAAATTATTGTAACAAATTTTAAGTACAAATCATTTATATCGATGATAAAAGAAGAAAATAAAAGTGTTTTAAATATGATGCGAAGAATCTCATTTCAAAAAAGACATGCTGTAGAATCCAAAGTTACATAATCTTGCTAATATGTGTTCTTAATCAAAACTACTTAAAATCTATTTCGAATCACTAAAAAATCCATGTAATTAGGGAATTCAAATTCCTAAGTAACTGAAAATATACCTACGCAATTTATGAATAACTAATTGAAATTTAATCTTATTATCCTATACTTACCAAAAAATATTTTTTTCTTAATCTGATGAAGAAAACGTATGTAATTAAAAAGAATTTCTAAATTTATCAAATGTGCCAGTAAATGCATAAGGAAAATATCAAAATTTAGTGCATCTTCCTTTATTAGAAATAGTAAACCTAAATAATAAACTTTTCCAAAAATTCTTTTGCGTTTTCTGTTTATGAAGATGTTATTTTACACAATAAATTTAGGATTATAAGTAGAATTATCTTCATACTCAAAATCACAGTGGATAAAAATAACTCTAGAAGCTTATGCGATGACAACTTAACCATATGGCAAAACTATTTAAAGTGAAAACTGAAATTTATGCTGGAGTAATGTCAAAAAAATTCAACTTTACTATAAATTATTCACCAATGGGAAAAGGAAATAAAGTAAAAAGTAGGGACGTCCGATAGAATATAAAACATTGTCAACTCGTTCGAGAAGTATTCCTCATTACATATGCCGGTAGAGAAATATTTGAATAATATTTTTAGAAACAGTGATTTTGTCTGGAACTGAAAAAGAGAAGCAACTCACTTTTTCTTGTAAAACGAAGGTAAATCATTTTGCAGGAAATTTCTTATAATATTTTCCAAAGAAGTAGGTGCAGATTTCAAGTAAATGTGTTTGGCATTTCCGGAATTGTTTTCGTCTTCTAAATATTAAAATTTGCAAATAATGTAAGATGTTACTTTATCTCTAAACAATGTTTCAGAAAATGAAAAAACAACTATACACATTTCATGTTTCAAAAACTTTAAATATTTTATTGAAATGACCATTTCATTGCAAAACTACTTTTATATTTGAATATTTCGAAAAAATTATAAGCAATATTTTTGCAGAACTTGAATGTTCATTTAAAAATCTGTAAAAGAATATATGTTTTGTAGCATAAATTAATTTGTTAGAATTATTTTTTAATGGCGGGCACCCTTGAGCAAGTAAGCAACATTAGCCTATTTGCCGCAACAAATCCGGAAACTGCTACTCATTTTATCGGTACCCAGTGGGCACCTGTGAACCAAGTCACTGAGGTACGAGTAGCATCACCTACGCCACACCTCCACAAACCACCTTTTATAGGGCGTGCCACATTTATCCATCATGTGAGGAAAGGACAAGAAACAGAGAGAGAGATAACGTACATCCATGCCCGAGCCGGGATTCGAACCCAGGTCCTCCCCATCCGTAATCAGTTACGCCAGTCACTAGACAGGTTGAGCGGCTTGTTAGGATATTAAACATCGAATAATCTATTCATTATAAATTGCATATAAAACAAATTGTCTTCTTTGTCTTACTTAAAATGATTGTAGAAAAAAATTAGTTTTTTTTTAAAAAAAAAGGAAGTTTATTTTAAAAAAATAAGTTAGATAAGTTTAATACCTCAGAACTACAAAAATAATCTTGTTAAATATGTTTAAGATAATTATTTTAAATGTTTAAGATAATTGAAATTATTTTTGTCATTTTTAACATTTAAAAGTTATATAAAATTCAGGAATTTTATTACACTTTTGAAGAAAAGAAGTTGATACACAATCTTGTGTTTTATCAAAGCAAAGAACTGTCTTTCCCAAATTCTAAAAATTGGAATAGTAATTTTGTAGTTCGTAATGAAATTTTGGTAATTGTTATTTCCCTTGAAATTCATTTTATTTGAAAAATGAAAAAACCATTGAGATTTAATCTGGTGAAATTCGTGAGTTTTAGGTAGAATTCTTCGAAAGATGTTTGAATTTAGATTAATTAAGTCCAGAAGTGATTTGTGTGGGAGTAAAGCATATTGAGCATTGATAGCAAATGTATTTCGTTACATTTGGTTACTCTTTTCTGTGATTTTAAAGGCATTATATAAATATTCGCGTTCAAATAATTTCGGTCTTACATTATTATGACACTTTTGTGCATAAGAAATAATTTGATATTGATCTACAGCTTTGTAATTATCTTTGTTCCGTATTTTGTTGATTTTTTGAAACAGGATGCTTATCTTACATTAGATTATCAACATAAGAGTTGATGCAAGATGTTCGCTCTTTATGAATATCCACTTTCATATATCTTGCCTCTTACTTTAGGGCCCTAACATTTGACGTTTAAAGTTTAAGGTAATAGGAAGAAACTAAGGATAACAGAAATATTTGTAAAATATATACATACATGATAACTTTTTATACTTAAATATTTTATAACTTAATTATTATAATGAAACACAAACTTTTGTAATATTCATATTTGTAATGCAGAAATTAATATTTTTAAAAAGTACTGGAACAAATATATTCTTTATTCTCTCTGAAACATCACAATATTATAGCTGGAGAAAATGTGATCGAGTATTGAAATTAACATTATTTGTATGAAATTAAACTTCAATATTTAGTGATATTTATTTCTTATGGAATTATTATTCAATGGAATGAGTGGAAAGATATATTTATTAGATTTATGAACCTATAATCATTCTTTAGTTTTATCATAAATGATATCAGTATAATATAACTATTTTTGTGAAGGAATAAAAATTTAGTATATGTAAAAACCAATTCCCAAAATGCTGCTCTAAAAAATTCAAGCATTTTGTAAAACACTGCCAAGTAATTCCTTTAGAGATTTGATTATTCAAATTTCACAGTTATTTAAGATTTATTATGAGAGTTTTATTAGAATGAGTTGTTCAAATTGGCATTAATTTATTAATTTAACAAGTTACTAAGCCATATCTTCGTACATCCAAGAAAATTTCTTTCCTGCAATTTACTTAAATATAATTGTTTATCCACACAAGAATATATATCACTTATAAACTATATCAAAATCTAGAATTTAATGGTGGAAAACGCATCATGTCGAAAAATTTAACCCTAGTTTGGGAAGATGGTTATAATGAATTCATTAACTCTGTGGGTACATTTGACGAATGAAACTCTTCATCTTCTTGCTTCTATACTGTATAGTCTTAAAATAATTCAGTACACAAAGGGTTAATCAGTTATCTCAAATATTTGATTGATTCAATTATCTTATTTCAAGGAGTTGGTTATTAGTCCTTTGTACATTTTAGAATATAAATGACTCTAATAATACCACTGAAATGTCTAATAATGAAACAATAATTTGTATCTGAAAGTATAACTTTAAAACTTGATTTTACTTAGCTCTCACATTATCTGACAAAACCCATTAACATATTTATATGCGTTAAGATTTATGTCATGTCAAGCGTCTTTGATTCGAATAATAAAAAACCTGAGCTCATTTCAATTTTGAATTTCAGTCCTTATTAATATTTATAATTGTCCTTAATTTTCCTTTCTTAAGAGAATAGATTTCAAATTGAATAATATGATAATATTTATCAGCTTTAAATTTTGTGAATATTTTAATCAAATTTTAGATACATTTTTTATACTTTAATTTATGATTCATCGCATTTACGGTAAAACGTTTCACTATATTTTAATTTATACTCGAACCAATATTTAAAATCTAAAAAAATGCCAAATTCAAAATTTAAAATAGCAAAAACAAATCCATTTATACTTATAAAAATGATTCATAAATAGAAAAATGATCATTAAAATAGCAAAAACAAATACATTTATATTTATAAAGGAATAATTTAATTGATATTATGTTATCAATTTCGCGTTTCAGTGATTTTGGCGAAAATTTTATTTGGTAGTTTATATAGGACACATAATCAGACTTTACATAAAATACAATGCTATGATTTAACCGTTAAAAATACACCGGAAGTTCCAAGATATAAGCTCAAAAATTCGAGTGATATATACTAATAGAATTAAAATAGTATACTAATAGAATAATTAGAATAGTATATACTAATAGGTGTAATTTTTATACAAGAATGCAATACAGGTAATTGAATACTGAATATTTCTCTGCTCGAGAGTAAATACTTCTTTTTCCTAAAACAGATGAAAGATTTTATGCTCACTTTCCAAATGAGTCTTTGAAGAATATTTAAATCGAATGGTAATTCGTATGGCTAATGAAAAACACAGATACTGATACTTTACTGTGAATTTGTGTTTCACTGTATTAACTGTGTCTCACTATGATACTTTTTGTGGTTAAGTGAATATTGAAGAGTAATTTTAATAATGATATATTTTAGATTTAAAAGAATACTGAAGGATTTTTTTAAGTGTAATTTTTTTACAATTTTGTAACACGAATTTATATTACTCGAATAAAATTCTTAATGAATGTTTAATTTTAATAATTACATAAATAAAAGTATTTGATTTGTTTATATACCTATTGTAAAGAAAATTTCTCTTTGAAATTTGTACAATACTAAGCATGAAGTATATTTCAAAAGAATATTTAATTAGTATATATATTAAATGTATCTATATTTGTTGATAATTAACTTAAATATAGATAATGTTATTGTGTTATGTGGAACACGAACTTAACATAAATTCCTTAAAAAGGATTCTTTTTTAAACAATCAATGCATCACACGTTTTTCTGACGTATATTGGTATTCTTCCATGTAATATCTTCAATGTTTAAGAAAAAAACTTTTGATATTCAAAAATAAAGCAGGAAGAAAATTTTAATGTTTTGCCATGAATCCCTAGTCTGCAAGTAGAAATATTAAGGCAATGCGAAGTCTATCTAGAAATAATGCCGAAAAAAAATAAAGTAAACTTTTTCTTAAAGTACTCTTCAGACAGAAAATGAAGCAAAACAAAATAAATAATGGAACATTGTCAATTCGCTAGAAAGAAACTTCTCACTGCATACGCCAGAAGAAGATTTGAATAACATATTTGGAAACAGTGATTTTGTCTGGTCCTGTAAAAGAACAAAAGTATTTTTTCTATTAAAAGAAAGCGAAGACTTTAACAAGGAACTCATCGTAAACTTTTCTCAAGAAATCGATGTACATTTCAAACGACAAAATTTCTCAGATCTCAATTTTTACGTTTTGTTTTAATATGAAAAATTGCTAAAAGAATCATATATGCAACTGTGTAAAAAGAATGGAATTTTAGGAATATATAT